>JAQIXN010000982.1:0-24692 GCA_034698145.1 Proisotoma minuta | reverse complement strand
TACAAGAGCCTCAGAGGCGTCAATCGATTTCAATGTTGCATTCGAAACTTTGCTGAGCAAAAATAGCCCAAAAAGTTCTCCAGGTATCTTTGGAATGTCCGCGATATATTCAGCTTCACCTGAATTACAAATAATTTTGTTGCCAACTATAATTTATTTTCATTGGCCGTGTACAGACCCGAGGCCTGATAAATGGCTTCAATCTTTCGCACAGGTTTATAAAGGGGCGAATGACTCGTATCTGGGTCCCACGTTTGAACTCCAGATGACGGCGGACGGTCTAAATTTACTCCTCCAGATTGCATTTTTTGGCTAGCCTTGTCTCCAAGAATTGAAAGAACGGCCTAAAATATTTAAAGCTAAATATTTAAAGCTGTTACATTTTTATGTGCTTTGGAGTGCAATTTACTTTATAAAACAGCGCTTTGGCCAAAGTTTTTCTGTAAACTGGGCTTGCTTCTCCTGGAACAAGATCGGGCTTAATTTCGTCATCCAAATATTCAAGAGCCCCATCAAAATCTTGTTGTGATGCTAAATTTTTGCCCACTAAATCTTTCTCTGTTTCGGTTGCATGCACCTGATAAACATGTATTGTTAAAAATTAGGAAAAATTTGAGCATTTTTTGAAAATTACAAATGTGCTGTTTATTCCTGCGAAGCAAATTCTAGGCTGCTGTAAAACTTTAAAATTGGCGTCCAGTTGGAAAAGAAATCCAGCATTTACGTAAGCGTGAGCGTTTTGGAATCGTTTTGAAATCTGGGAAAATAAACGCAATTAAAACACATTGATAAAATTATTTCCTTGGCAACCTTATAGCTCCGATATTGATAACCCCCTGGGCGTTTTGGGATGCATAATCCTAGCACAACCTTTTCGCTCATGTCCAGATCAGGCTTTAAGAAATCTATAAGTGGAAGACATGAGTCCCCCTTTGAAGAACCAAGGACCATTGTTGTCCCCAAACATTCCAAAATAGTGAAGATGTCGGAAGGAAATTCATTGTGAAGGCGTTTAAGGCATAAATTCCCAGCGACAGTTCCCCTCTATTTAAAAAAAAGTGAGAACATTTGAGAGATTAAAGTTTTATTAAGCAATGTGCATACATTTCGAACTGGAGTGCTCGCAACTCTACGAATGTGTTTAGCAACAGAGCCAGCAAAACCGAAATTATCATCTTTGAGCGTGCTAAGAAAGTCAATCAGTTTTGTCAATGGAGTTGTAGCCCCAATGGAAATGTAATCTCCAGACACTTTGACTTCGTCCAGAGGCAGTGCCGTTATATCAATCGTAACATCTGCACTTGGGGGTGGATATACACCTGAAAAACATTTGAAATTGTTACATTTGAATCCAAAATCATCTGTAACTCACCTGAACCCGTATTTCCAGCTACAAACCGATATTGTTTTCCTTCTGCTACAACTTCTTTCATCGCTGCGTAAAGTTGAGTCAAATCCTTTGGCTGAATCCATTCGTTGCCGTTGCTAAGTTTTAGCCGAAGCAATTTTTGATTATTTGTTGGTGTTTCATTGGAATTCATTCGACAACAAGCTTGTCCATTAGCTGCAGCCCCACAACAACCCGCATCCTTTATTTTTATTATTTGATCCTCTAACTCGTTTTCTCTGTCCTTATTCGTTGAATCTACAGCCAGAGATTTCATAGAATCGAGAATTGAACGGTAGCCAGTGCAACGACAAATGTTGCCATCGAAACCGTTTTCGATGTCTTCAACAGTAACTTTCCCATCTTGTTTTTTCAGTAAGCTGAGAAGAATTTAAAATCTCCTGTTTCTCAATCTCCATTTGGAAAATAAGTTTAAACCACAAAGTTTTACCTGTACATATTCATGACCATGCCAGGCGTACAAAAGCCGCATTGAGTTCCCGAATGATAGACAACCCTCTCTTGAATTTTGTCATATCCTTCGCTTTGGTTTCCAAGAAATTCCACTGTGAATATTTCCCATCCATCAACGCTCAGAACGGGAGTCAAGCACTATGGGGCAAAATGAGACTAACTGACCAAACTTTAAACAAATGTTTGCTTACCGAATTGACAGCTTTGACCTCGCCATTTGGCAGTTTTGCGGTGACGAGACAGGCCCCACATCCCCCCTCGTGACACATTATCTTTGTCCCTTTTAGCAGTGCCGTCTCCCTGATGAAACTAGCCAGACGTTGAGAAGGGTTGGCATCCAATTCAGAAACTAATATAGTGCATTTTTGTTACAGATTTCTTTTGAAAGCTTTGGTCAGTTTAAAAACTTACTTGAGAACTCCTTCTTATTTATCTGAAACCGGACAACCGACCCCTCTTTGGAAATTTCCTTTTGATTTTCAAACGCAAAAATGGTTTGAAGTCCATTCTGGCAATTGATGGGAGAAGGAAGATAGCCATTGGCCACGCCGTTATACATTTTGGAAGAAATTAGATTGTCAACTAGTATTAGTTGGAAACTAAAATACAAATGATTGTTCTGTTTTGGATTAGATGCCTAAATAAATACAAATAAGAATCCGCAAATAATTTGGTTTTATTGATTTATTCAAACAAACAGTTGTGACTTGTCTTATTACCAGACGAATAATTGGATAAGGTGCTTAAAGGATTATTAATTGGATGGGATTAGTTTGTCTGGCGTCTCAGCAAAAAACAATGAATTACAGCTTTGGTGCAATTTTGAATATTTATGTTTCGAAATGTTTAATTTATTGCCAGATGTTTATTTCTGAACCGTTTTCCTTCCCCAGCTTTCAATATATTTGAATACATATTGATTATCTACAATATTTTATTCAGCTCAAAAAATATAGAATAGATTAATACTTTATTTTTTGAGAGAAAGAAAGTCAATAACTCTATAACTACTTAAATGAGTCAAGCCAAAACCTAAATTGCAAAAACAACTAAGACGCCTGAATTAGTTTAAGGATTGATGGACAAAATCGAGTTAATAGTATAATTAGAAATGGCATCGAAATAAGTTGAAAGCGTGGATCGTTGCAAGTGAAAATAAATCCCAATTCTATATTTGAGAGGGGACAGACTCTTTAAATACTTATATCTATAACCTTTTGTCATTTTTTGGCTTCGATTACGATGATCAGTTATATTTTTTTTCCACCAATGGATGAGTTGTTCGGAAGCCGTGTTGCTATGTCCTCCTTGAGGAACCAACGCCATTATTATAAAGGGGACAATAATTGCAAGCAAAATTACAAAATAATAGAGTGAAAATGGAATCTTGCCATAAAGCTGTATAACTGCGTAGTTTAATAACACATCAATTACACCACCCGTTGCCATGGCAAATCCCAAAACCCAATCTGAAAATTGTCGTACAAGTTTAAATAAAAAACTTAAAAAATGGTACAGTTGAATGTCGGTGAATTTTTCAAACTTGTCTCGATTCGGTTTTAATTTTGAATTTTTGATCTTATGACTGCTTAGAATTTTAAAGTCTTTTTTCTTGAAAATTTTTAATTTTCTAATTGTCCATTTTGTATGGAGTACGAGGGTGATGAGGACGATGTGTGAAGAAGTCGCGTTGCAAATCAGATTTAACACGACCAAAAGCATTATTGCGGAGCGAAGTATTAAAATGAACCAGTGAGACTTGATCCCTTTTGGTATCAGAGCGCTTAAGGGATCATGATCAAGGTAGACTAATATGGCAAAAGCAAAATTGACTGTAAAAAATCCGGCTACAAGTCCATTCATTGCAAGTCCTAAAAGATCTGGAGATTTTCGTCCAATGTTCGAGACTCGTGGTTTGAAAGTCATATTTTCTGCAAATAAACGATTAGACTAGTGAATAAGGGAATATAATGGAACAATTGGATCAATTATTCTGTGATATGTAGCTATTTAATACTTTTTCATAAATTTTCAATATACAACCGACCAAACGTCAATTCACAAGATTTTGTTCAAATCTGATACATTGTTTGAAAGTTGTTAAGTATTTTGACAGACAAACGGACAATGTGTAAATATTTAAAACAGAACTAATAATGTTTCCTACTCACCATTCACATAATTATGCAGTTTAATAATATTGTTGAATCCTTGACATAACTCATCAGAATATTTGATCCCATTCACCATCATTGGCAAAGTGTGAACTGCTGCTGAAATTACAATTGACAGTACAATAATGTCAGTTATATCCAGCTCTCGGTCTTTATGAAGTTTGCTGTCTGGGATGTAAACATTTTCTAGAAAAATGTAAATTGGTATCCCAATACAAATTAAGACTGTGCAAAAAGATTCGAGAAACCATTGGATGTATTTTGGGTTCCTGTTTTTTGCTAATGTTTTGTGCTCATAGTCCCATTTTAAAGGTCGGGGGAAGTGAATAGTTTCCAAAATTGAGTAACAAATGTCAAAACTTCTCCAACACAATGGAGTAAACATTTTTAAATTTGAAATGTAATATTTGTGATGGATAAACTAAAACTGAGTGAATTGCCGTTTACTTTGGAACAAGCCAGGTCAGGTTTATACAACATTTAAAAAAGTAAAATTTTAAGCATTTTGATTGACGTGCCTTATATAAGTATTCAACAAATGTTTGTTTGTTCATTGAGTCACAAATGGCTTTAAAGTTTAATTGATGCAGAATAAAGGTGTTAGCTGACAAACTTTTTCCTTAAATGCAAGTATCTCTAGTTCGTATTTTGCCGTCTAAAAAATTAATATTGCAAAATTTTTAGGCAACTGATATAAATTTATCTTGAATCATTTATTGTCTTATTTAAAGGGCTACGTGCCACAAAATAAAACAGCTTGAGTTCCAACATGAGAACATTCATACTCCAAAACAGTCTTATTGTTAGTTTAAGAGTAATGTTTCATAAATACTTTAGAAATATGTTCTTTATAAAGCATCCTCATTGATCGACACAATAAGTGTGGATATATTGTTGTGTTCTAAATGACAGCAAAAATCTGCTTGATAATTTTTCAACTGTCTGAAAAATTTAACTTAGAATGCTAGAAATATGTGGCCTGGACAAACAAACATTTAATTTCAAGTTCAGAATTTTTAAGATTTAGAGTAATTGAAGATTATGCTGACTGACTTTTTATATTTTGATTGATTTTATTTATTTTTATAATTGGCATGAAAACAATAAGACATAGTTAATTAAGACAACTAATATAAACTAATTTTACTGTAACAAGTCAAATATTTAAAGGGCTGTTCTCGTTTGCTATTTTAATACATGAATACATTTTGTCCCAAAATTTATCCACGTCTATTTGATAGCAAACCTTTGCATTGGGAGCTTTTTTGGAGATACCATGAATATCGACATAAGTTCGCCCCAAACATTTCTCGCTGGATATTTCCACGTCAAGAAAGACATCAATTGTTTTGAATGCGTCGGGATTAATTAGATAAAAAACGGCGGATGGATCATGCAACGGCGGAGAGTCAAAAGAGAAGCATGTTTTATACGTAGTCTTGAAAAAAGAAAGCAAGTCAACGCAACAAGATGTGAATTTTGAACAAGGCTTTGGAACAGCAAACTCTTTCATTTCTTCCGAGCTCTGATTATTTTCTTCAATTCTACGAAAAATTTCGTCATATTCCACATGAGGGTGTACTGGTTTTATAATATTTTCTACTTCCGATTGTTTGACTTTTTGATTTGAAATGAATTGGTCAATTGTCGCAATTTTTTGCAAGACTTGGGCAGTGACCAATACTTGATGAGTGACTTCCAGTGGAACCATTATTAAAGGAATTCCTGCAGTTGCATAGTAAAACAGTTTTAAAAAATAATTCTAATGCACTATTAAATTATGGAACTCTTAACCAGAATGAATAACGACATGGCTCGCTTCAGGATCGATTTCCATGTTAAATTCAGCTGCAAGTCCTGTATTTCCGACACCGATGGCTCCGCCCATGAAGCAAATTTTGCTAATTTTTTCCTTAATTTTTGGGAACAACCTGAGAGCTATGGCCAAATTTGTATGGCATCCAGTTGCAATAATCGTTACTTTCTCGGGATGCTTCATCACGGTTTCCACCATTTTCAGAATACCGTTTTCTTCACTTGGCAAGTTTGAAGGATCAGAGAAAATTTTGTCATCAGGGAAATGAAAACCACACATTCCTGCCACCCCATCTTCACCTGGACAAATTATTTATAATTTACTATAGTTTACAAAATGATACACCTTTCTTTAATATTTTACCTGGAAGGCCATGAATTTCTGGACAAAATTTTGGTGGTCTAACAATAGGTCTACTTATTCCTTTGTAAACAGGAATCCCTTTAATACCGCAAGCCCACAAAAATCGTTTGGCGTTGAGAGCACAATGCTCAACTTCGTCATTTCCATGCACAATGGAAATTCCCAACAAATTCAACTCTGGTGAGTTGGTGGCCAACAATATAGCAAAAGCATCGTCGTGTCCAGGATCGCAGTCCATGAAAATTGGCGTTGGAGGCATTTCAATATTGTTAATTCAAAACTTGTAACTCGAAATAAAATATAGTCACAAGAAGAAGGAAAGATTTAAACTGAACTTTAGCTATTTAATGTTAATATTACGTTACTACTCAACTACTATTTAATCCTTGACGTATTTATTTACATAATCTTAAGGCAAATGGAGTCAATGAGAGAAACCAGATAAAGACAAGTCTGGTTCATTACAAAATAAAATCAGTTTATTTACCATTAAGATTTCTATATCTTCGGTTTCGTCAACATACGTGTATCAACGCAACGTTGAGTCCTGTACAAACACAATGGCTGAAAAAAAATTCCATGGCATAACTTTCATGGCCAAAAAGAATAAATCCAATTGGAAACCTCATCATTGACTCAATAACTGAATCATTTTCTGGCAGCCAAAGATTATCCAATTTCTCATTTTTTGATGGCTTAAGAATATCTGAGGAGAAAGATGAAAGATGAAACATTATGTTCCACATACAACATAAGGATTCTTTGATGTATGAAAGTTTTATTCAACTTTTATTAATGTGCTCTGAATTCGCTGGTAACAATTTAAAAATAATCTAGATAATAGTATTAAATATAAATTAATATGGATAATTAATAAAACTCTCTTCTGTTATTTCTATTATTGTTGTAAGAATTCCCAGGCCGTCGTCCCCTCTCCCGTTCATTTCTTCGTCTTTCTTCCAACAGACGCTCCTCTTGTCTTAGCACTCGATCCTCTTGTCGCAACAGTCGCTCTTCTTGTCGAATGCCTCCTTCTCCCCGTCTTTCCCCTCCAAAGTGAGCTGATCGTTGGTGAAATTGGGGGATTGGGTCTGGGGAACGTTTCTCTCTCAACATTTCCGAGTTTTCATAAACTGCCAACAATTTGTAAGTATTAATTTAAACATTCCAATAAAATTAAAATGCTTACTACCTTCTGCTTCTTGAATTTGTTCAATTGGTAAAGCTGAGATTGTGACAAGTCCCACGACAAGTAGGCAAAACAAATTAGTTGTATGCATTTTAGCTGAAGATGAGATTCGGTAACTTTTTCTATTGTGTATTTAACTTTCTCGAATTGTAAATTCAAACTGATGATCATTGTTGGAGTTGGACTTCTTTATATTGCAATTTTTAAGTAAAACTGGATGCGTCATTTTTGTTTGTTTGCTACTTTTCGCGTCACTCAACTTGTTCTGAGAATAAGCAAACCAGGTAAACAATGGGACGAATTAAATTGTTGTTACCAAACTGTCTCAATTTTACCTCGGTGTTACGTGCATAAACCAGTTTGCCACTGGAACTGTCGTCGGATGACCAAATTAATTTAGTAGACAAACAACAAGTTTTATTGCAACAATTGCTGTCAGTCTGTCAACAACAATTAAATTAACGGTTGAGTGGGATGTGCGTTCGTTTTATTACACAGAACACAGGAAGTTACATATATGTACACATAAGTTATGTGATCCAGTAAACAAAATTAAGTGGCTATTAAACCCCGTTTATATTAAAATGTTTGAAAAATGATATGATAATTTTAAACTAGATATTTATCAAGTACTCCTTGCTTCTTGTGGATTTTGTCCTAAAATTTTGAGCATCCCTTGTATCTTTACTATCTTTGTAAGGATACAAAATACGTCGACCTCCTGCGGCCACTGTGTCGTAAGCTTTTCTAAAAAGTTCTTCAGGCGATTTTGGGGAATCTGTTGCAAAGTTGGAAGATGCTAAACTGTCTGGATATTCCAAATAATCCGCGTATTGTCTTTGCTTTGATCTATAAAACATCCATAACCCAGCAATAAATCCCAATTGCAACAATATTGAGGCTAAAATTGATCCCACAACTGTCCCTTTTGTACTGCAAATGTAGCCTTCGATTGCTGAAAAACCACACAAAAATCAAATGGGGAGCAGTATTTATTTCGTCATATTTGTATGTAACTCACAAGATTCAATTTCAACATTTTCAACGTCCGAATGTTGGTAGCTTTTGTTCATGGATTGAAGAAATTCATTGTCATTGTTTTTCAAATGCGCTTCCTGTTCTGCCATCACCACCAACTTTTAAAAAATCCCAAGATTAGTCATATTTTTTTTTAATTTTTGAATTGTCAAAATACTTTAGAACGAAGTGGCAGTGCGCTGGGCAGTGAAAGCTTTGGATCTTCGAATTTTGTACTGTTTCCCTCTGTCATTCTATCATCCATTGATCTCTTTCGTCTTCCAAATGAATACAATCCTCCTTGGCAATGGGCCTGTTGGTTCAAAATCACAATCACAATATAATTCTTAAAAGAATATTTAAACATATGTTCACTCACCGGTTCACAAACATCCTGACAAAATTGAATGGTTGCAACAAAACTGACTGTGGCAGTGGATGGAAATCGAAATGCTTTAAAGTTGGCAAACAAATTCCTTGACCGACGCTCAATTTCCATGGCAGAGAAAACATTCGGATCTCGTGGACATCTGTAAATAAGGTTTAGTTTTTAATTTCGATGAACCCAACTTTAGCTACCCATTGTTATCTATCAATGTAATGATTTCCCCATATTCATTTCTAGCTTCGACATTTCTCGCCAAAATTCCAAAAGCGCTTGAAGGGTCCACTTCAATTCTTAACTGCAGTTCTTCACCAAGTCCAACCACCGATGCATCTTGACCATTTCGCTTTACAATTTTCATCCTCACATTTGGTGGGGGTGCAGTATTTTTTATCACATTGGTCCCTTTTGGTTCAAATGGTACTCTAAAAAATTTATAGCTTATAAGCCAGAAAATTTCATTTTATGAACATTTCATACGTCACAGTTATTCCACTCCCATCTGGATTCTTGGAACCAAATTCCCCTTCAGGGTTATAAGCCACTTTTTGTTCTTGGGCGTCAAACGAACACTCCACTCTCAAAGTTTTATCCGATTCTAACATGACAACTGGATTTTGCTGTATAACAACATGGTTTACATATCGACCTTGACCCTCTCGATTTGTCCCGCATTGAGTTCCCAATGAAATCCTCAGAATAATCTGTGTTCGATCGCCACCCATTTCGAAACAAGACTGAGGATTTCCAGTTGCAAACACTCGTCCAGCAAATGGATGTCCAAAATTGAGCGTTACCAAAATATCGGATGGAGTGCAATCCACTTTAACTATGGAATTATTCAATTATTTCAACATATCTTTTATGATTTAATTAAACTTTCGTATGAAAGTATATTGCATACCATTGTTGCAAGAACCACGTTCCCCATTAAAGAAAGCAGGTTCTGGAATTAGTGCTATTCCACTTGAGGTACTATCATCCGAACTCAACAGACATTCCCTTCGATGGGCGTTAAAGCTGAAGGAACGGCATTGAAATTCAGGTTCGCTATCACAACTTCGCCGACAATCTTCATGGCTGTAAATTCTGGGGATGAGCTTATCAACAAGGGGAAAGTATTTTCCGGGGGAATCAGTATAATCGCAATGTGGGGGGTCTAATATGCGTTCAGCTTTATAAATAAATATTATTTCGATGAAAGTTTGTCATACTTGGTGCACATTCATTTTCCATGTAGTCAACGGCATTTCCTACTTTCTTAAAATTTTCTGGACGAGTGCGTCGTGTTTCACTGCTCAATTTACATAGTTGTTCACGATGATAATATGTAACGGATCTTAAAAAAAATATAATAATACTGTTAAAAATAACAGTTGTTTAATATTTTTTTTAAAACCTGCAGGGTCCACGTGGACCACGAAGACATTCATCTTGACATTCCCTTAAACTACGAATGTTTCTAATTTCCAGATCTCCAGGACCACCCAACTCGGAACCCGGGTATCGAGTGAAAGTCCACAATTTTCCACAACCTCGCTCTGTCATTTGTATAATACACCAAAAGGATAAAAGTGACAATTCGGTAAAAATACAAACCTTTAAGACAAATCTTTTCAAAATGTGTAAACTCTTGGGATGACTGCAAAGAAGAAGAAGAATCAGATTCCGAGGATCGATCCAAAGAAAAACATCTTCTTTCAGATCCACGTCCAGGCTCTAAACTAACTGCTAAACAACGATCACGAAGTGAATCACATTCTCGTAAACATTCGCCAATTATTCCAAAGTCAGAACGGGTTGGTATAATTTGTCTGTACTTGTGAAAATTAGAATCACTTTTAAAAAAATGTATATGCATTTTACTTTCTGGCTGCATTGTGGGTGTGACCCACAATTTTTTCATATGTTGTAGTGTATCGACATCTAATTGGAGAATTTTCAGAAACTTCGTATGGATTCCTTCCGTTTGGATAATTTTGATGATAATGCTGTTCGTAATTGTAGTTATTTTGGTGATAGTGATTATAATTATTCTCATAATATGGATCCCGGCTGCTAATTGGATAACGGTTATTATTTGAGATAAAATAGTTTTGGTTTTGAGTTTCATAAGGATCTCGACTAGTTGATGGATAAGGTCTTGGGTCATAAGGGTTTGCGTAGTTTATTTTAGATTGACATTCTTTTTCTGAATAAATTGCTCTTGGATGTGCTTCCAAAGCTTCGGGTGGCAATGCACTAGCCATATCACTGCTCAGCAGACATGATTGCTTTAAAAAAAAAAATAAGAGAATTTTCAATATTTAGTACAGAAAATTCCCCAATTTATGAAAAACCTGGTTTAGAAAAGAATATGATCGACAGTTAAATTCCTTTTCATCATCACAAGCCTTTTGACAGCTTCTTTCCGAAGTCATCATTTCTGTTCTATCCACATGAGCCAAATATCGGTCATTTTTCGGAATTGTGTACCCACATTTTGTCGGTTCTTATAAGGTATAAAATTGTTAACTGTTTTTGTTAATAAAATTATATTCTTACGGGAGGCACACTGATTTTCAAAATAATCAGTGCCTTTCAAAGAAACAAAGTTTCTGGGTTGAGAAAATCTATCTTCTGTGCTCAGTCGACATTCCCTTCTTAAGTAATCATATGCTGCAGATCTGCAAATAAATCTTCGTTCTTGCAAACATAAATCTTGGCATTCACGCTTCCCAACATTCCCAACCACTTCCTGGTCAAAGCCTTTCAAGTAAAAGTTGGGCATCCTTTCAAAAGTCCATCGCAGTCCACACCCACCACCTTTGGATCAATAAAAAATATTTAAATAAATACGACAAATAGTACAGAAGTATTTACCTCGCAAACAAATTCCTTGGAAAAATGACCCTCTTGGGAATCTGCCAATTTGCAAATTTACATCTTTGTCAAAAACTGAAAATTCCAATGCGGTGCAGTGTTTTCTGTCGTAATCCACATTGAAAGCGTGGCAATTTATGTCGCTCCGACAAAGGCGAGCACATTTACCGGGTAGACCTTCGGCGGCGAACAAATTTCTGATAAGTGGATAGGTTCCTTTCGTCCCATGGGCTTCAAGAAGCTCAAATCCAGACACTTTTTCAAATGTCATTTGCCCAAATGCACATCTTTCAACTAGTGAGTAATTAACCATTATTAAAAATAGGTAATCAAATAGTTTGTAAATTAATTACATTGACGATCCGTCATCTTTTTCCCTGTTCTAGCTTCTTGTCGGCAATTTTTCTCTGAATAAATAGATCCCTTCTTAAATGGTAAGGAAGCATTATTCAAACTTAAGGAATCATCTGAACTCAAAGCACAATGTCCTTCTTCCTTGGAAAAAGAAAGCGACCGGCAATTGAAATCTGGAGCCTAAATACAAACGTTTTGTTTCGATCATTTAGCATTTGACCAATTTAAATTATTTAAATATTTCTCGACTCACAGAATCACAAAGAGCTTGGCACTCTTCAATATTTTTAGCAAATCGTAAATCATTTTGATGAGCAACAAAAGTATCCTTTTTTGTACTGTATTCACATTTTTCATTTTCCACACACTGGTTTTCCAAATATTCTACAGATATCCCACGTTGGTGCCTAAATGCATTTGGCCTCGTCCTTCGATCTTCTCGACTCCATCTGCAAAGCTTTTGGGTTGCATCATATTCCGCAGATCTAAATGGTTAAATAAACTATCATAAAATATATTTAAAAAAAAAAGATTTAAAATAAACCTGCAAATGAAATCTGTTTCGAGTAAACAATGTCTCTGACAGTCGATTCTTGAATGAACGGATTTCCTTTCCTTGTCGTCAAATCCCTCTAAATATGCTCCAACTACGCGATCAAAAGCCCAAAGCCGTTCTTTGCAAAGTTTGCGGAAGTTGGGCACTTTAAATTAAACCATTTTTTTAAGTTAATATTTCTGCCAATAAAATATGTCAACCTTCTTGATAACAGGTTCTCTCAAAATAGTTGCTTTTTGGTTCTTCTTTTAGTCCATCCCTTGAAACAGTTTCATGCCAGTCGCAGCATGACTTGGAAAAATCTGATACATATTTTTTAAAAAAATCAATAAAGCTCAATAATATAACTTCCTGAATTAAAACTAACCGAGAGTGAAAGATTTGCAGCTTGAGGTTTGAAGGCAAACATCGGTGCAGTCGGAAGTTCGAGTGATAGCACTTCCTGCTTGACAAACCAGTCCTTTGGGAGAACCTTTAAAATCAACAGTCATTCCAATCGTCCTTTCGTACGTCTCAAAACCACCGATACATTGTCCTTTAGAAAAAAATGATTATTTTAATAGCCTAATTAAATTAGATTTAATTACCTTTCGATTTTGCTACGGACAAAAATAAAAAACCTAGGATAATTTGAAAAGTAATCATTTCTGTTTTAAATTATTCTAATATCATTACTGATATTATTAGCAGTTGTAGTCAGTAACTTTTACGAAATGAGGTGAATGAAATTTACTCCAATATTAAACGCATGCAATATTTATTATTATTTTATCTCTTTGAAAAAATCTGTCACTCCTCCAGCATTTTAATAATAATTTCGTTTTCATATTGTATTGTATTCAATTACTCTGAAAAGGACATTATGAAATGGTTAATTGTTGCAACGTATTTAATATTTTAAATCGTAATGATAAAATAAATATGAAGAGATGATTTAGATAAACATGATTTTTAAAGAACATTGACCTGACCAACTCTCATTTTTAATTTGTTCTCTTTAACTGAGCTTTTTAAATAAACTTGCTTAATTTCATCGCGTGCATCTACAGAATCGTAATTTGCGATTCGCAAATTAATGTATTATGGAGCAAAGGAATATATTGCGTCTGTCCGCTTGCTCAATGGTTCTGATTGTTTCGACATGGCCACACCTTCCAATGCTCCAAGCTATACCAAGTTTTACTGGTAATTTGAACTTGTGAAGCAAATAAAAACGTCAAAAAACTGACAAAACTGATTTGTAGTAAGTTAAAATAAAACACAGAAATGCTAGGAAAAAATATGTCAGTACAAAAATCAAACAAATTGAATTACAGCAATCAATAAATTTCAGAATAAAAAAATTAACCATGTACCAAAGAATCTGGGAAAGAGAGTTATCAAAAACGGTAACAAAGTGCTAAGAACGTAAACGGCATGTCCTACTCAATAAAATTTGACATTCTCAATTTTTGGGCTGTTTTTTTTTGAAGTTTTAGAATTATCACAAATCGAACAATGCACATTATAGCAACAAAGAAATTTTGGGAAACTTATAACGTATAGTTACTATCTGTATACAAACATGAAAATGCCAAGCCATAAGATGAAGGTGCACAGCTTCATTTTTTCTCATTCCTTGGTCAACTTTTCTCACAAGTAGTCGCAATTTCAAAACCTCTCAATCAAAACTTGAAAGAGTGACCACAAATTGCCGATTGGGCTGAATAGAAGAATGGGTACTTGCTCGATTCAGCCCAATTCGTGCTGGCTGGCGGGCAGAGAGTCTTGATAGCCGTTTTACAGCAATTTTGGCAAAAATTTCCCCCCGAATCCCCCGGGGGCAAAAATTTCCCAAGCGGGGAATCGAACCCCGGCCTCGTGGGTGAGAGCCACGTATCCTAGCCACTAGACGACTTGGGATCAGTTGAAATACTCTCGTTTTCTGGACGCCCAAATCGGCCACCCTCATTTCCATTATGCAAACTTTTCGATGCTATTTTTAGCCCACATTTTGCACACAAAAGAAGATAAGTGAAAAGAGCAAAATATCTTTTAAAAATCCAAAGAATAAACCATGAAAAAATCTGCGGCATTTTTAGATTTTTGGAGTCGGATTGGATGCTTTCCATTATAAAATATAGCTGGGGAACAAATTGACGAAGGGAAATTTCCGATATTTAAATGTCATCATCATTTTACTCTTTTCTCAACCATCCGCAGTTAATTCTATGAATTTTATTCATCAACTCCATTTTGTAGGCCACCCTGTATAAATTGGGGCAATGCAACTCAATTTTTGCTTTCTCCCGGAGAAATTCTCCGGCACAAAAAAAACGAAAATGTGATTCCTTTGTACCTAAAAAATTACCTCACTGCCAATTTTCGCTTATCTTCTACTCAATTAGCTTTAAGTAATTACAATGTTCTCAATTAATTAGCACTAGGCTTAAAAATCATCAATGGATTCCTCATTTGCACGTAATTTCCGATTTTCAAGCTTTGATGGAAGATTTCATTTAATTGACTAATTTTGCATGTTTTTTTTTTTAATTTCAGGGCTGTTTTACGTGGACGCGGCAGGGATCGGGTGCATGAAGCGATGTTTGCCCCGATATTCGGGGGGAGTGCCGGTGGGGAGCATCACCACCACAACTTTCGACCCCGATCACGTCCATGAAGCCAAACTACAGATTAGACGATGGCACAAGGACGAGTGGAAGATACAATTTGTCTTTAATCCCTTGTAAGGCCTATAATTCATGCTTTGAAATGTCTTAAAGTTTTATATAATTAAATTGAATTGATTTTAGCAATGATCTGCATTACAATCATGGATTCATCGTGATTAGGGATCAAGCCCTAGCTGATAAGCATCTTAGACTTAGGAATAAATCCACACAACAGTACAATTTGGAAATTTGGAATGCTTGTTATGTAAGTTTGTGATTGGAATTTGATATTTGGAGTAAAAATTGATATTTTTTGCCATTTTCAGGTCACAATTTATGAAGAAATGTTCTCCAAGGGAAGAGGTACTTACATTGTCAATTTTCGTATAATATTTATTTTATTCATCGGGTTTAGCACAATAATTATATATTTTATATATATATTTCAGTCACATTTTGTCTGGGAGTTGCTCAAATACGAACACTACTTCGAAAGTTAGAGTCCCACGGTCGCCCGGTTTTGACATTTCCAAAGACGAAGGCTGAAAAGGGAATTGTAGATCGAGAAATTGAAGCAATGTATGAACTCGAAACAGAGGATTTGGCTCCAATCCCACAACTTTTCAAAGAGAATGGATGGAAATTCAAGCACTATGGGTATTATTTTTATCAGCATCATTGAAAAATTGTAGCTAATTTGATTTTAAAAAAAAGATATTGTGCAACATTGTGGTATATTGGAGGCAACCCGGCTTATGAACAAAGTGCTACAAGAACACGCAACTTGGACGTTTGTATCAAATACGGAATTACGGTAGTAATTTGGTAAAAAGTGACTACGCTCTTATTTTAGTGTGTTTGTTGTATTTAATAGGTAAAATTGCGACGACTTGTTGACTGGGAATTTCTTGAAAGCCTTCTTCCTGTGCAAAAGACAAATTCCATGTCAATTATTATGGCGTCGGCTAAATCTGCGACTGCTCAAGTTCTTAACAATTGCACAACTTCTACGTCTTCAACAAAAGGTATTAAAGTTGGTTTGACTCTTTGGCCTAGGTCATAAACTTCAAAAGACCTTGAAATCGTGTCAGTCAATTGTTTCCCCCACGAATTTACAATGGTTTGATTTATTTATTTTTAGGACAGGGACCGAGTACAAGCAACTGGCTCCCAACTGTGTTTGATTCATCAATTTCTGCTGCTCAGTTTCCTCTGTTGGCTCCATTTGGAATAGCACAAAAATCTCGCTCCGAAGAAATCCTTGTGGCCAAGGAAATTTCTAATTCTCCTCGACCATCGCCTCCACCGTTTATGGAGACATTGTTTTTGGAAACTGACGAAGAGGATAACAGTCAAAATTCGAAATCGGCGAAATCTCCTGGTACAATTTTTTGTTAAAATTTGGTTATGATTTGACATAATTTGCAATTTGTTTTTATTTTTTTTAGCAAAACCAAATTGTTCATTAGCTAATTTAAACGGTTCAGGAAAAAAAGTTACGCCTTTTGGTACGATAGTTTGTCCCATATCTTAATCAGATATTCTGATAAATAATTGACAATTAAAAATTTAGAGCAACAATTTACTCGTCGTTCATCAAATGTTAACTTAAGAATGGCTCGATCTCTAAGCCCTAATAATAATAATGAAGAAACTGAAGAAGATGAGAATGAAAAATCTCAGAACTCTGCAAAATCAAAGCGTCAAAAACAATCTAAACCTCAGGCTCCAACTCCTCCAAAAATATCACTGCGTGCAACCCCCAAGTACTCAAGATCTCGGTCAAGGTCAAGGTCACTTTCAAGAGTTTCAAGAAGATCTCGGTTCCAAATTTCAAGATCAAGGTCAAGATCACTTTCAAGAAGAAAAATATCCTCAGCTGTTAAGCAAGTTTCGAGATCAAGGTCAACGTCACCACGAACTCCAAGAAGATCACGATACCAGAGCCCAAGAAGCAGAAGGTCACGATCAAGGTCCATATCTAGGTCAAGGCGATCCCGATGGGATATGAGCGAAAGTCCCGAATTTCGAACACGTGCACGAAGCACTAGCAAAAGCAGCGATACTAATAAACCATCAACTTCGAGAGTAAAACCACATAAAATAAGCTTAAGTCGAAGCCCAAGTAAAAGTCAAACTTCAACCACGGACAGCGAGGAAAGAGAACGAAATTTTGAGCGAATTAGTCTAATTAATCTAAGACCAAGTGAAAGGAGAAAACACGAAATACTATGGGGGAAACGGTTTTCCCTCAAGTTCAAAAATGGAGGTAGAGATTTGAGCATTCGACCTAAATCAGTAGTCAGCGTGTATCCTGCTTACGCCAAAAAGATATTGTATCTACTGGAAACCCATTATGTTTCCGCGAAACAGAGAAATCGATTAGTAAGCCCCAATTCCATAGCCACTCAGACTGAAAGTGATTGCAATGAAGAGACTAGAGAGAAAAAGAATATAATTCCAAAACGTCAAGATTTTAGAAGCTCACGAAAATCAAGTACAAGCACTAGTAGCGAAACATTAAGCAGACCATCTTCACAAGAAGACAATGGAATGGGAAACGTAAGTTTATTGGAAATTTAAGTAAAATGATGGTGATATAGATTCTAGGCATAAGATAAAGCTAGGGAAAATTTTTAGCCAGACCAGAATATTCAAGAATTATTGAGAGAACAGCAGACAGCCAGCCAATGCTTATTTTATATTCTAGATATTTGTTAACGAGTTATAAAAATTTGTTATGTTTTAAATCCAGGATCATGGCCAATCATTGGAGGAAGGAGAAATCAACGACCAGACAGAGAATTCGGATCGAGAAATATTCGACAGAGCTTCTGCTTTTCAAATTCAAAAGCCACAGCCATTCAAAAAAGTGCCACAAATCATGTCAAAAATTGAGCAGCAGGCAAATCAACCCAAAATACGAATCAACATTTTATCAAACGCTCAAAAAGAACAAGCCCTGATTCAAAACAAAGAATCAACAAAATCGACAATTTCAGTTCCCTTGGAAACTACGAATCTCGAAAATGTCTCATTATTGAAAAAGGCTTCAAGTCAATGGGATGAGATATCTGCACTTAAAATCCAAGTCCCAATCTCAACCCCAAGTCCAAAAGTACCTGAAAATACTCTAAATATCTCAAGTTCAAACATCTTCATAAATACAAGTGATGCGAAAAGGGCAAGTGTTCAAAATTCGAAACCCTCCGAAAGTGAAAATAATCAAAAACAATCAAATGTTGCGAAAAATAAAAGCGTTGAAATGTCAGTGCCAAATCCTGGGAAGAAAGTTATTTCATTGGCAGCTCTGCGAAAGCTCCAAAAACTAAAGTTGGAGGAAAATAAGAAAGCGGAAGAAGCCGTTAAAAAAGAAGAAGAATAAATAAATGAAAAATATAACGGAAACTGCAAAATTACTTAAAATACAGATTTATATATTTTTTTATATATATACGACACTCTATATTTTTATACGTAATCCCAAAAAGGACTTTCTTTAATGTTAGTTAGAGTAGATAAATATTTGAATTATTTAAATCTCTAAAGCTACACAAGCTTTCATTATATCGAGTACTATGAAACACTCGACTGTGGACGAAGATTCAAGCTTATTTATCATTGTAATGTGCATGATAATGTGATAACATTTTATACTCATTGTAACGTACTTTTTTTGGAATAAAATTGATTAAAAATGGATATTTATTTGTTTTTGGCATATTAATTAATCTAGGATATGCATTCGCATAATTAAGCATTTTAGATGTTCGCCAAAAATATAAACAATTAAACCATTCATAATATTTGTGTAGCTCTAATCGTAAGCATAAATTTCATTCCAAGTCCATTTGACCTTTGTAGCTCGTGATCAGCAACTAATTACACAAAGTAACGAACCCGGATGATAAAACTGACAACTGGTCCATATTAACAATTTTTTCTCTAAAACCGCACTCGCCCCTTATTTTCAAAATTTAGCTTGAAAATGGAAACCATGGAAGCATTGAGTTTTTCTGAAATATTTAATTCTTATTCTTTGAATAGCAAAGATAAACAATCAAGAGTCAATGGACTTGTTGTGCAGAGTCATCATTAATTTCTTCATGATAACTTGATGAAATGTAAAATTCCTTCCTTGTGATAACCAATTAAGATTTTGTCAACACAATTAGAAATGCATGTTGTTGCATTCTTGCATTCTTTTATGTAAATGACCTTTCTCCAGCCTATTATCTAATCACAGTTTTACAAATAATGAATAATTGCAACTTATTGAATGCAATTTGTTGTAAGCACGATAGAAAAAAACAAATCTGTAATGTTTGCAAAATCAGCAATTTTGGAACAAGGAACATTCATTAAAGTTCAGCCACTTGCTTGGGCTTTAATTCAGGATATCGAGATGAAGCATATAAAAGCAAAAGTTTTAGATCTCTGTTCACATTCCTCAAATATCGTAATTCAAAGTAATTTATTCTTTAAAGTTAATTTTGGACGTCAAGGTAGCTAACTAAAGTTTTCAAATTTTCTGAACTTTCTATTTTTCATTGAAAATTTTTCAACATTTTTCACAGGATTGAAAAGCGGAGGCTGGTACAATGCAGAATTTCTTTGGAAATTTCCTGGTTCCGGCAATTTTTGCCATTTACCGGACAATCAACCCTGGAGATGGAAACGTTGGACCAAATATTTTCAGGACCTCTGGCATTGAGTAAGTAAAATCTTGTTTCCTTGTTTGAAAGAAAACTCAAAAAAATTCTTTTTAAAAATTCCTATATTTTTTGTTACTTTACCATTGTAAATTTCTTTAAATTTTTTTCTGATTTATGGAGGCATTTATGACAAAAGAATCTGAAATGTTTACTTGTTTGCAGTTGTTACGCCCAATATGGAACTTTCTTTGGACCATGTAAGCAACATTTTACAATGCATAAGGAGAGCTGTCGTCTACCACATCTATTTTTCTAATTTCAGCCGCAACCTTTGAAGACATGACGGAACAAAACAAAGTCCGCTATTTCAACATCTTCACCCGAAAAAGTTCCGAGCTTCCTCCACCAGTTCCCGTCCCAATTGCTCCCGGGGCATCCATCGAACTCCAACTTTGTTGGGACAATGAATACAGGGAAGCATTCGCAAGGATCACCTCCAAAGTCAGGGTCAACCAAATGTTTGCGTCCTTCAGTGAGCCCCACTCTGAAGCCCTGGGCGAGATGGCCGATCTTTTGATTGAAAACATCGATAACGCAGATCCAACCAACGGGCAAATTATCGCTTTCATGGAATATGTGAGGAATCGAGGAGACATTCATCCCCAACTTTTTGTCAGTGCCGTGCCAATCGCCCTCGTTTCCACGCGTTCCAATCTTTTGGGATTTGACACTCCATCACTCGTTGAAATGTTCCCTTCTCGCTTCCTGCCAAACATTGTCCCAGGACCCGGAAGCAATTTTGTTAATGATAATGTAAGAAAATTTAAATTGCTTAATTGATTTGAATTATGACCGATAGTCACAATATGAGAGTTTTAATGACTTCTGGGTTTTTGGCTTCAGGATCAAGGGTCAAAATGCTTTAGGCTCTCTTTATTTTGCTTATATTTTAACGGTTTATTTTTATTTTTTTTAAATTTAGCAACAATGTGTCAAAGTGAACGAGCGTTGGGGATCAACCAAAACCAATGGAATTGAAAACAGACTTTGGTATTTTCGGGAAGATCTTCAGTTGAACTCTCATCATTGGAACTGGCATCAATTCCACTCAACCCAAGCCGACCCTCAAATCCAACGCCGAGGAGAACTTTTCTACTTCTTCCATCACGATCTAATGGCTCGTTATGGGGCTGAGCGAATGGCCAATGGATTTAAAGACTATTTTGTCGAAGGGGTCAAGCCCATCATTGACTACGAACTGAAACAAGGCTACGACTCGAATTTGAGGGACGGAGTCTCATTGGCAAACTGGGTCAATCGAGTCAATGCCACAAAACTGAGCAGGGATAATCTTCCGGACAGCATCTTTAAAACACTCCAGCAACACGTCACATGGTGGAATCATGTCAACGAAATAACAACGACCGGACAAGTTATGGATGTGAGAGTTTTGAAATATTTTCTGCATTTTCATTGGTTTTAAATTTCAATTTGTGTCATTAGAGAAATAACAACACTGTTCCTCTGATGCCCAAGCCTGACGGAATCAATACCATTGGAGAGCTATTTGAAGCCTCAAAATGGTCCCTTAATCAATATTTTTACGGCAGAATGGGATGGCATAATGCTGCTCACAATATTTTGGGAAGTGTGTTAATGGAGAAGGACCAGGAACAGAAACAAGTAATTTTTTTAAAGTATAATATAAAAACATGAAATTATGTACATGTTTTGCATTGTTAAAGGAATGGGGAGTTTTAACGGACGTTGCCACTGCCGTCAGAGACATTTACTTTTACCGAATTCATAACGAGGTCAACAACATGTTTATGCGATACAAGGACACCATACTTAAGCCCTATGAAGTGTCTCAGGTAAATCAAGTTTAAATAGACGCACTGAAATGTATTAAATGTTATTAATTTGTGTCCGCAGGGCGAGAGTCCCTTCGTCGTCCCTGGAATTGTGACCCGTTCCATCCGAGTAAGAGGAGACAGTCATGGACTAGTTAACAACTTGACCACTTTCTGGAACAATCACAACATGATTCTTGACGGAGGACTTGACGTCAATGTGGACGAAACGAATCCGCTCAAATTGTCTGTCTGTCTCAAACATATCGATCATGAGGAATTCAAGTACAACATTGAACTGGTTAGAACATACACAAACTTTCATTGATTTGTTAATTTTTTGTATGCATCTCATAGGAAAACCAAGGCTCATCTAATCGCCAAGTTTTCGTCCGTCTCTTCATGGCTCCCAGATACAATTTGAATGGACAGCGATTCAATTTGACGGAACAATACAAACTCTTCTTTGCCATGGACGCTTTCCCAGTCAATTGTAAGCCAATCACTTAATTAAATCATTTAAATAAGGACACTCATGGCATGAAATTTCTAATTATTCCAGTGGTCCCTGGAACCAACACCATCACCCGCAGTTCCATCCAATCAGTGCTCACCAAACCCTGGTTCCAACTGACCTCCGAAATTGCCCCCACCATGGGGATGGACAAGGAACGAACTTGCAGTTGCGGTTACCCCCACCACATGCTCCTCCCCAAGGGATCTGATGACAACAAGGGGATTTATGACCTTGTCGCCCTGGTCACGGATGGCTCAGATTTTAACATGAAGAGCACGGACATGTGCGCCGAGTCTTGGATGCACTGCTCCATCGTTGGTGGGGATTATCCGGACAGCAAGCCAATGGGCTGGCCCTTCGACAGAAGACCAACTGAGGAACTGAGCCAAGCGATGTTGGAGCGGCTGGTGGCCCAAGTACCAAACATGGCCAGTACCACAATCACCATTGTCCATGATGACACCCAACCCAAGGAACACGTCATCTAAATGTGGACAGCTAGTCATTGTTTATTCGTTTCTTTAATTGGAATATTAAAGTCTATAAAATGTGGAAATTCTTTGATTTGAATGAAAATTAATAAATTGGTCTGTTATTTAAAACAAAGTCTCGTTTCAATTGCATGTGCATTAATTTGAGCAAATCCATACTTTTTTTCAATAGTTATGAGTCAATAGTTGAAGCAATTTCCTGAAAAGGTAAATAATTTAAGTAGTTTTTTAACAGTTTCAAGATTAAAATCAATTTAATACAATAAGTAGTTGACTAAATCAACTTGAGTTGTAACAGTTGCACATCTCCAATTAAATGTGTTAAATGTTATTGGTGATTTATTCTTTCATTTTAATGACAAAGTAAGTTGAGTTATAATTTTTAATATATAGCGTTTTATAAATGTGGCTTTAAAATACGAATTGAAGTAGATTTTACTGAAATGTTCATGAAATGCGTCATTTACCTTTGTCTTTTTCTCGCGGGAAGCAAATCATTTCGATCTCGCGTCGTTTTTGCAACACTCGCCGTCAAACTCAAAATAATTAATTAGTCGACAAATTGAACTTTTTTGTTCCTTTTTTAATTTCAAACATTTTTATTCTTGAAAACTCAAAATACTCCAAGTTTCCGATAAAGTAAGCAGTATTTTTTAACCATTCCAAATTAATAGCTAACAAAAGTTGTAAATTATTAATTTTAAAGGTATTATTTATTTTTTTCAGATGGCCAACTCCAAATTTGAACGTAGTCGTAGTGAATTAGAAATAATTTTTGAGGCTGGAGAAAAGTTTTATCGAGGAGACCAAAGGATGACGATTTTATATCGAGTTCACAATTTACCCTACCGACGAATTGGCGACAGTGGCTACAGGGATCAGGACTTTGTGCTCAATTTGACCATTGGAGACATGGTACAATTTTTATTTTTTTGGGGGCAAAGCACCTTAATATATTCAAATTCGAATAAGGGGCCTTAAAGTCAAGACTTCCAAGGTCAAAATCTCGTCCATGTCATGTGCAGTTGCTTTGCGCCACCCTTACTGCGTTCATAACAGCTTAATAAATTAAACATATTTAATTTTTCAGTACATTTTGGGCCAAGAAGTGTACGTTGAAAAAAGATCCGGTTATAGCTGTTATTACGGCAACTTTGGGTCAACTGTTGACAACCCAGAAAACGACGACAAGGTAGATAAGGACGTTCTTCCTCCTGCCACTGCCACTCGGAGATCAGATGGTGACAATGGAGACGACGACGGTTCTAGTCAAGACTACAAATACAAGAGACAACGGCTGCATGGGGACTGCTACAGTAAATACGTGGACCCTAAGCGTCATTGTCAAGTTGGAAGGGACAAATCAGGGCTTTGGATTAAGGATTTGGGGGTAAGTTTATTTAGATTGCTATGGGCTTCCAGGGCTTAAATATCTTGAAATTTTGTTCAGAATTTCATCCTTCATGTTTCATTCTTTATCTCGTATTATAAATAATTTTGCTATTTTGCTACAGAGTCAATACGGAACTTTTGTAAACGGGAGCAAATTGGAAGCGGACGTTTGTCATGTTTTGAAAAGCGGGGATTTGATAAGCTTGGGATTTAGCTATGAAGAGGGCGACAACCCTTTGATGTTGGAAATTGGTCGGTATTGGGTATTTAAAGTTTACGTAAGTAGAAAATTAGATAGTACCTTGATTTTTTATTCAATAAAATGTCAACTTTTCTGCAGGAAGTACCACAATCAGAGTTTGAGCACAGAAAACAAGTTGTAACTGAAGCAATGGGGAATGCTGTGGTAAGACAAATTCAAAATAAAATAAATAAATCTTGAAGAAAACAATGTTTTCATATTTTCATCTTATTTAAAGATCCTGGATACAATTTTATCCAATTTCTCCTACAAACCCCTTAAAGGCTTCCGTTACGTGTCCCCACTTTGGGATGA
>JAQIXN010000981.1:0-24694 GCA_034698145.1 Proisotoma minuta | reverse complement strand
AGATCAAACTCAGTGACTACTGAGATCAAACTCAGTGACTACTGAGATCAAACTCAGTGACTACTGAGATCAAACTCGAACCATACCCATTCTAAAATAACTATATATGGGAGCATAAACTTTGAGAAATTTTGAAAGAATTCAGTAAAATTTCGAGTTTGTAATTCAGAAAAATCCATGTTTTGAATTAAACACTTGTTTACAAACTATAAATTGTGCATATTATGTACAATTTATATAATCTAAATAAACCCATAAACCCTAAATTACCTGTACACAGGGATCATTTATAGCATGGCAAATTTTTGCAAATGCATCATCAATCAGCCTCATACTCTCTCCTGGACAGTTTGGTGTTGGAATCATGCTAGAAATATAAGATACAAGATTAGTCCAATTTTTAGGATTTTTTGGTATAAAAACTTACTGCTCCACAAAACTCTGACTGATAGACCAGAGTAATTGAATAGCGGACACACGGACACTTTCGTAATCGTCATCCAAATATTTAGTCACATCCTTGTAAATGGACACATCAAGTCGCCCACCTTTTTCGTGGAGGTGGAGCTGGAAATATCGTTAAAGATCAGCCAAAGATTGTAAAAATTGGTACAGCAAATAAATGATATCCAGTGAAAATGATATCAAAAATGTCTTTCTTTAAAATATCAATAAAATTCGAGAAAGTCAACAAATACATATAACCTAATCACATAATATATTTCAAAAACTACAAAAATACCAGTGTTTTAAAAGCCGCACTCCGAACTCTTGGCTCATGAGAATGTGAATATGCCTTTACGAAGCTGCAAAGTTCTGCCATTGAATCCGAGTCCGGCGAACAAAGAACAGCGAACAGCGACAAACATTTACACTTCACTTTTGCGTCCGAAGATTTGATAAACTGCAAACAATAATTAAAATTAGCGACTTTTGACCAATTTTTTTTAAAGATTTTAATAGCACTTTCGTATCTTGCAAGTTCGAGTCTTATTGTAAGGGTGAGAGCTTAAAAATCAGTCTTTGTTATTTTTAGAGCTACAAAAAATAATAATTTCATAATAATTACTTTTTTAGCCAAAGAAATAAGTCTGGCATTAGTCGCCGTCGAATTTTCGGCAGCCGCCAGTCGAATTGCGACATTTAGCCCAGAAACAATCACAAGAGATGAGGATTCACCGGAAATCATTGCAATGATGTCGTTTATCGTCCCCTAAACATTTTTGATGAATATGACAGCTAACATTTATGAAATTATGACGAAACTTACGACAGTGTCCTTCGTCGACAATTTCAACAATTGCATGGCCGTCAAACATTTCGCCCTCAATGCCGAATTCTTGTCTTTAAGGAATAGGGACTTTAGTTTAGTCATCAGCAGCCCTTCTGCAGTGCCCTGGAAAATGTCACGCCATTTAAAGTTATTTGCTGGTCAAATTAGTTAAAAACTCACATTATTTGATGGAAAATAAGAAACAATTCGGGAAAGAGCTCGGAAATTATCCGCCGCCGGCCGCGACGGATCTAGAGCATTTATTTCGTCCTCTAATTGTTGTGGAATTGCGCCAGACTCGGCGTCTGTGCCAAATCCGCCGGGTTTTCGGAGGCGAAGTCGTTTTGGTGCAAGGGGAGGCGCCGTCGACGGCCCATCGCCAGGATCAAGGGTAACTGTTTGACTGTATTCTGCCAATGCCCGTTTTTTAAGGGCTTTTGCCATTTTTTTATTCTTTTTGGAGAAATTGCAATCTGGAAATCGTCGAGAATGGTTTTTTGATTGTGCCAAACAAAAAACGGGCA
Organism: Proisotoma minuta; assembly: GCA_034698145.1. Lineage (NCBI taxonomy): Eukaryota > Metazoa > Arthropoda > Collembola > Entomobryomorpha > Isotomidae > Proisotoma > Proisotoma minuta. The sequence goes on along the minus strand of JAQIXN010000981.1, from coordinate 22,897 downwards.
CAATGAGATTGAACAAAGAAAAATCAAAATTTTCATAGCTTTTTCAAACTTATTTTTTGATAAATTGAAAAGCAGAGCCCTATGCTTCTCACTAGTTATCAAAATTCTCAAAATCAGGTTCGCGTCTCAAATTAAATTTGGGAATATTACAACTTTCAAAAGTTTGTGTAACAATTTAAAATGAGATTACGATGCTTCATATCACTTGAAAATATGTTTTCCGTCTAAACATAAAACGGGACTAAAACATGTTTGGCTGCATACAAATTTTTGAGACTTTCAAGGCTCCATTGGACACTTTGCATGTAATGTTCAAACAGCTATTGCAGCCACCAAGAACCCTTTTAAGCTAGTTTTGAAAAAAATTAAAGCATCATTTGCCTTGAAGAGGCATTAGATTTGCGGAATCCTAAATGTTAATTTTCAGCCCAAGGATTGAGAGCCACTTGCTAACTTTCACTTAAACTTAAGCGTCATCTGAGATTATCAAAATGTAAGATTTAATATTAAATTATTTTCTTCTGAAAGGTAGCCACTTATTATCTTTGTAATTTATATCCAGATGGAGGTTTTTTAAATTAGACACTGACGTAAAGTAATATTGGCCAATTACCAAAGAGTGTCCTTTGAGCTTGAGATTCTTTTAATGACAACTTTCTCCAACATTTTTAAAGTTTCCATTCGCTGTTGGACAAGCTAAATTTTCAGAAATTAGCTTAAAACAAGTCGCACAACACAAAATTCAACAGCTTAAATTCAAAGGGCAGTATTGCAGTATTCAAATAGTTATTACTCTTTGATTTTAAGTTATGGTTGTACTCTGCTGAAATTTGTGATGAAACTTAAATTAAGACCAGCGTCTTTTTAAGATTTCAAGTTTTTTTCTTTTATATTTTTTGTCTCTGAGATGTTTTTAGGATTGAAATATTCCACGTGTATCTTAGATTCAATAAATATGCCAACTTATAAAAATCTCCTTTTTTGTTAAATCATGAAATGAGAAAAAAGGAAAGTAAAGAGATTCCACTCAACAGGATCTTCAGAATCTTACCCCAAAAAGAGAACCCGGCAAATTGAGAGCTACTTCAACTCAAGCACCATTACATTTTGTTGGGTTTTTATTATTTTCTTGGAAGATAACTTTGAAATGGCAAAGTAAAAGCATGCTTTTATATTCCACAGATTTAAAATTGCCCTCCATTTGCTTTTCTCTATTCGACAGTTCAACAATTCTTCTGGAATAAAAAGATTCAACGTGCGATTTACTACACTCATTGATAATTTGCAACTTTCAGCTTACTTAAATATAATTATTGCAAGCAAAAATAGAATAAATCTATTCTTGATTTAAAAAAAATATTACCATACATGTGTAATTTTTTTTATATTTTTATCAAGTCTTCAAGGTTGACTTCCGAGACTTCCACAACGAAGTCTCAGCCAGTTCTAGTTCACAACCCTTCGTTTTAATATATTATGTGGTCATTGTTTTTGGACTGGAATTTCTGATAAAATTATTGTATTGGCCCGGGAATGGATCAGAGCTGAAACTTTACAAGATTCCCTTGGCACTCTGAAGAATGTGGGTGGACTACAGTTAAAGTTTATGGATTCAATTCATTTATCTGTAATCCGTCCATATTTTTTAGAAGGACGAGGGTCGAAAACCAACTTGGGATTTTGCAAGTTACGAACATTTACATTTCTCTATAAAGGATTGGACCTCAATTCTGTATCCTGAATATCCTGCTTCCCACGAGTTCATGTTATTAAATTGAACTGGCGGGAAGTTGGTTGCCAAGGATGCTGAAGATCGATCAGCTTCTTCTGTATTTTTTTTCAAATGAAGCAAAAATGAATGAGGCTTAATTAAAATTTTGGAAAAAAATATTTTCACCCATCGTTAGTTATTTGTTATTTATTCACGTCCCTGGTATAATTTATATTTGTTTGTAGTTTGTATATTTTGGATCATTTCCAAAACAACAAATTGATCACGAAATCATTTTGCTACGTTTGGTAATAATTACTATTTTAATTATTATTTGTGGTTTGTCAATTATCAATTATTGACAAACAACAAATATCATTTTGAACTGTTATATAAAGAAATATTTACACAAGTATTTTTTCGATGGCTGGATTAGTTAGTTAGTTAACTTTTTGGGTCTAGTTCGGCCAATTTAGCCAATTTTTTATGACTTTAATTAAAATTAATTATTCACGTGTCTGGGTTCCCAAATTTTTCTTAATTCAAACAATAAAATTTTATTTAAAATTAAATATTTAAAAGTCTATATTTTAATTTCCTCTGGAAGGAATTATCAAACAAAACCTAATAGAAGCAAACAAGTTAAATTGCTTTCCCCAGCGGATAACCTATTCGGGCTATTTGGTTCAAATAGAATATATCCCCTTGTGACAAGAGTCTTGTCTTGAACTGTTAAAAATAGTTGAGAAACAAGAATAATTGTGACACTCTCTGACTGTGAATACGATAAGGATTTTAAATGAAATTTGATATCCCCAACATCTTTCTCTATAATTCCTAAAATTACTGAGAGAATTTCGATTTCGTCACTTTTGTTCTAAAGATCCATTTTAAAATGGTAAAATATAGCCATTTAAATTTCTACTACAATTTTAGGGTTTGTAAGAATAAAATCCGGGGATAAGTGGAATCTACATTTTTGATCTTGAATTTTCCTTAAAATCCTTTATAATATGCACAGTCACAATACAACTATCTAAAGATTACATCATAAGTTCATAACTGTCCGAGTTCGTTCAAAATATAATGATTGAGAAGCATTACAAACTGCTTCTTCTCTTCCAGAAACTGTATATCGACAACTTTCCACTTTTCTACAAGACAGCCCTTCAGCTGGGAGCCGTTGGAAGCAAACGGATCCAAGTTAAACCTGTCGCATTAAAATGGGGTGGGGCTGAGGGCTACATCCCGATATTAGTCATGATCTCGCTGTTTGCAATCAATGCTTCGACATTTGGGATCTTCTATTATCAACTTAAGACACCGTACAATGATCCCCGAATGTGGGGCTGGGGATTGGCGTCAGTAATATCATTTACTGAAATTGCTCTCTACTTCATATGGATAATCAAGTATCAACAAGAAACAATTAAAATATTCAATTACATCTTCACTGCGGAGGAAGAAATGAAACGAGGTATTTTTTTTTACTGTAAAACATAAAGAAACCATTCAAAAGGTTATGAAACATAAGTATATGTACTTAATTATTATTGCAGAACTTGAAATACCTCTGGTTTTCTGCCGCAAAAACGACCTTTCTGTAAACCCTAGCATACTGCTGTTTCTAGATTTGGCAGTTCGTATGTCGCCATTGGCCCTTCCGATTGCCGCAGGTATTCAGGAATTTATGGGTTACAACCCCATATTTTATCTGAATAAACATCTGGCCACTTTATTTCCGCAAATTCCATCGCTTCTCATTCATCTGTTCCCTTTCCATAATCAACCATTTTTTAGTTTCCTTTGTTTTCTTGGTCGATGGCTAATCACTGTCATACACTATTATGAAAGTGGGAGAATTCTAGGCTTTTTGTTCTTTGCGGCTTTCTGTTCATCACACACTGGGATCTCGTACATATGGCTCATACATGGACTAGTGGCCAAACATAAGGAACGCATCAAAGAGCTCAGGTATTGGAGTCATAGGACCTATTATACCGGCATCCACGTTGCCTTACAAACTGGGGAAAATGCTATAAAATTCTCCATTTGCTTGGTATTCGTTTGTAGCGTGTCGGTAATGATTATGGTGACCTATCTTCCCGTGAAACTTCACAAGTCCATCGAGCTCTATCTTGTTGTAGCCTACGGCTTTCTCTCTGCATTCTTATTCTTATTCATTACCGTCGTGCTCCGTGGAACTGAACAGTTTTACGAAGCCACGCTTAGTCTGCTGGACAAGTTCAAAGAGTCCGAGATGATACTACGCATGGGGAATAGAGAGAGGAAGATTGTTAGAAGACAAGTGTTGGCGATGAAAGCGGTGAAATTGCCAATTGGGATGGGGTTCGCCAGATTTTGTGTGATTGAAACAGGAAGTAAAACAGAAATATCTAACTATATTGTAGATCAGGTTATTAGCATGTTGTTAACATTTTAATATAAGTATCGTAGTAAGAAATAAAACGTTGTAAACGTTGGGACTAGCTCCGGACCATTTTGCCCCATATAAGTTCAAAGCGGGGCAAAATGGTCCGTGACAGACAGACAGACAGACATGACCAGAACAATAGGTCTCCAGGTATGGCGAGCTAATAAGTGTAGTATATAAATAATTTGTTGTGTTTTGTGTTAGCAATCTTAGAATACAGATGCATGTAATAATTTATAGGCATGTATATAGACATAGGTATAAAAAACACACAAAATTCTCATAAAAATATTCATTTTTTTCTTTCAAAAACTTTTACAAAATAAAAACTACTTATATAGCTTTAAAATACATAAATTACACTAGATAACTGGTAAAAATAATATTATTCTGCAGTCTCCATCGACAATTCTATTGCATATAGAATCTATTATGGCTGGATTTTCTCCGAAAAAAATAAAAATCCCTCCAACTCATCAAATTATACGGCACAATGAACATAAATATAAGTATAAAAATTGACAAAAACTTAAGGGAACTTTGACTCATGGATATAGGAGCCTCTGCTTGATTCTTGAAGGGTTCCATAAGGACCAGAAGCTGTCCTTCTGCTGCTCCCATCTCGGGGTAAAGATCCCCCCCGAGCATTTCCCCTGACTATTTGCTGCTCTGTTAAACTAATACTATTGTTATTGCTGGCTCTACTGCTTCTAACTTTGCCAGCTCGTGGATTGACCCCTGAGGGGTCACGGTTGTGAGCATTGGCTCCTCCCTCTTCGTCGTCACTCCAATAGCCCTCGTTGTTGTAAAACTCTTTCATGGCAGCAGGAGAGGGAATTTTAGGTCCTGATTTTTTATTCTTTTTTGAAAGGGAGGATTCTGAAGATTGCTCATCTTCGCCCGAAGTTCCAAGCCCAAGATCTCGGTCGAGAGAGTTTCGAGAAAGGGGAAGATCCTTTGTTGTGGAAGCAATAGTTGTTTGGGCTTTTATTCCGTTGACTCGGGGAATGACGCCAGAGTTGACAAATGATCCGTTGTGAAGTCCAAGATTTGTTGGGAAAGAAGGCTTCTTATATTTTTCCTGGGAACCTAAAATGAAACAAATTTACATAAGCTGTTAAACACAATTTTTTAGTAATTAAGATTAATCGAATAGAGAGAAACTGATTTTATGAAAGCTAATAAAACCGCAAAATAAACAAATTGGCAAATTACTCATATTCAACTTGGGGTCCAAGCCAGCTGGAGTGACCACAAAAGAGTATGGAACAATTTTATGTTTCATCCCTCGATCGTCGCCGTGTCCGTGTTCCAGTTCCAAATCCGGGTCAGAGTCGCAAAGGCGGGAGCAACTTCCAGGTCCAAACAAGGAAAGAAGAACGGGGAGAAGGAGAAGTCCGTGCATTGCAGCGATGAAAATTACGAGGAAAATAACTTTGAAGAATGTGATAAAAATGTAAGAAGGAGCCACCAAGAGAGCAACCACTCCCAAAATTGTGGAAATTGCGCCCTGGACAATAGGAAGACCCAAAGAGTACAGACATTGTCGCACCCGCTCTTCAGGAGTGTCCACCTAAAAGCATAGAATAATTTGAAGACGTCATTTTAAAACAAAAAATCAATTATCTTCTTATTTATTACCTTTGCGGCAATATAAGCGTAAGAAATATGGGCAGAGAAATCAACCGAGAATCCAATGCACATAATTAAGTTCATCATCGAAATGGCGTCCAAATTAACTCCCCTGGAATTTCCAATTTAATCATAAATAAATTAAAATCTGCTGCTTTTAAATTAATTTTCTTACCAAAGTGACATGAATCCAACAACCCCAGCTTCAATGGAAACAATTGAGAAGGCGACCCAAAGAGAGCATAAAGGATTTGGGATGAAAATCAGGGACACGCCCATCATGATTATTGCAGCAATAAATACACAGTTTATGGACGTTTGTCGAATAAGAAGAAACTGATCAAAGAATACGAAAAACGGATGGTAGACTGTCACGTTGAGACCTGCAAAATAATTTTAAGGGTAAATATTAAATTGATTAGTTTGCTATGACCATCTAGCGGAAATTCTGCTGTATGAAACTTAATTTGATTTTTCCCGCTAGCTATTTAAGTTTATATATTTTTAGAAACGCCATCTGAAGCGGCTGAATTTTAATCCAAAATTATTTTTAAGATTTCTAAATATCACGGAGAAAGATTGAGATGCTTTAAATTACATTTTTTTCAGTTTTCCTGAAAAATTTAACAGTTACCTGTCTGATTTTTAGCGATACTCCTCAAATAATATGCCATGTCCCTCTCCGTATTCGAATCCGAAATGTTTTCCGTCTGCACAATAAACCGGGCGGCAACAATTCGACTCTTGTTCTTGTTAAACTTGACGTCCTCATAATATGTGGAACTCTCGTCAATGTATTCTTCCGTCAGCGTCTTAATGAATTGCTCTTCCGTTGTAATGTTAAAATCAAAAAGTCCCTCCGATCGTTTGACGTAACCCAAAAAGGCGCGCAACCAACTCTCCGTGTATTGACCGTTGCAATAGCGCGAATCTTCAAATTCCTTCATCATCCCTTCAATTTTGTCTTGTATGCTTTTGTTGGAATAGTCCAACTCTCCAGAAACGACAACTTGAATTCTGTAAGGATAGTCTCTGAAATAAGTGTCTTCCGTGTCAAAGAATGTGGCGGCGTAAGAGTCATATCTTGTCAGCTTTCGACGTTCTAGTCCTTCTTGGATTTTCGTGATTCCCCAACAACTGACGCCGAGATAAGCGATGAACAAAGCAAGAACGAGAATTTTAACCGGAGGGTAGTTTAAGAAGGAGCCCCAGTAGTCACGGAAGAAAACCATAATTCCGTGGTCTGGATTGTCCAAAGGATGGTAGGGGTCTGCAGGATCAATACTAGAATTTTAAAATAACAAACATGGTTAGTTAGATATACTCATTTATAATTCGGTTAGAATGCTAACAAAAGAAATGAGTTTTCGTGCCAAATAATAACTCACCCTCCAGTACACCAAACACGATGCCAAAATGGCTTTCCGGCTGAAATAATAAAAAAATAGTTGTTAAATGTCTGTAAAATTTATTAACTTGGATATCAAGTTCAAGAAGATTATAAACCCATTTTAGTTAGCAAATAATTCTAAACAAGGTTACAATGGGTACAAGGTTACAAGACTGTTTTAGGTACTAATTTGCATAAAGCGGAAATGTCCAAAATAAGAAACCAATATTTCCAATTTTGGTCACTTCCGTTTGGATTTTGTTCCTGCACGGAAATTATGAAAATATGTATATTCATTTAATAGCGGCCTTGATTTTGTATTTTCTTACAGATATTACTTAAACAATTTTGGAAACTGCGAATTATTGTAACTCAAATAAGTTTGTCATTAAGATACATAAAACAAAATATATTCGCATGTGTACCTGCTTTAGACTTTGGCGTAGTTTTAATCCACCAAAAGAACGAATGTCTGTTATCCGCCTCATGATAACCCGACAAGGCGATGGCTCCTCCGAAAAAGAAGATGTGCCAAATGTAGGTGGCTACTACAGCAGCTCCAGAGTAAATAGAGAAAATCTGGACGCAAGGAAAGGGAGTAATTACTCCGACCCAAAAAGACAACATGTCCGTAATTGACGTGATTGTAATGGACACTGCGGCCTCGGCATAAGTCTCCCCCATACGTTTTGGAACAGGGTCATGAGGGGACGTTCGACGCCAAGAGGCCAACATGACAAATGTGTCGTCAATTCCAATACCTGAAATTAGGAAAAAAGATCTAAATTAATATACATAAGAAAAAGGCGAAAGTATTTGGATTGATTTTAAAGTTTTTAATGGTTAAAACAATTGTTTTTTTAACAAAAATAGTGGTTTTATTAGAAGATCGGTACATAAATTATGCAAAATATGTAACACATAATTGTATGCTAATATTTAGGATTTTAACAAACAATATCATCGACCGACAAACAGGCATAACTTCAAAATCTCAGCGTGCCCCGATTTCTATCAGCATCTTACATACTAATTTTAACTATCCTGCAAAATCAAAACCTGGGAATGTCCATTTCTAGAAAGGCAAACGGACAGTTCATGATGCTTCTATAAAAAGCTGGTAAAACCTAACACTTAAAGCCTTTCGCAATTTAATTTAGCCACTGCCAATCAGCCCTCATGTTAATTGCGGTGTTGATCATTTAATTACTGACTCATTGTGTCTTTGGCTATTATTTGATATGTGACACACTTTTTGGCTCTTTGCTTCCTCATCCTTTGTCTGAGATCCAAATTTAAGTCTTTACAACTGAAGCTTATAGGCTTCGTTTTCGTCTGTGTCCTGTTTTAGCCTACACAACAAAGGTTACGAAATGCATTGGGCCTCTATTCGAGCCACTTCACGCTTATTAGAAAAGTAAAATCCCACATTTATTTTTTATAATTATTAGTATTTAGTTTAGCTAATATTTAGAACGCGGATGCATTGCATTTCCCTCTCATTTTAATATTTATTTGAAGCTGAACTAAGATGCAATTCATTGAAGGAGTGGGAGCAAATTGTACTAATTTTAAGCCCGTTGGATTTGAATTAAAATTGCAAAATTAAAATCAATATTAATTTTATTATAAAAAAAAATATCGCAGCGTACCCCAACAATTTAACCTGCCTCATTCTAAAATATGTAATATATGCTCCTATCTTAAAATTAGAAAGACATGCGAAAAAATATTCTTCTTCCATAAATGTACAGTTTTGAGATGTATTGGAAAAATATGTTCAGTATTTCTTTTAATTTACTACTAATAGTACTAATAGTACTAATGTGTGTCATAAAAGCAAAGTTAGGAAAAAATGAAACTGTTTTTTTTTCATAAATCCCTCGAAAGCACAAAACTTCTTACCCAACATTAGAAAAGGAGCTGCCATATTAATCCCGATAAATTCGACTCCACAATAACAAACAAGACCAAATGCCGCGAGAGAGCCCAAATTTGCAGAAATCACGCCCACAATTCCCAACCAAGGTTTGGACTTGACCCAATCTGCCATCATACAAGTGACCACCATAAACGCGATCATCCATATTGCCGTCACAGAAAAATAGGGAAGGACGGAAAATGTATTTTTCTCCAGTTCTTGGGCCAGCGTTCGGACGGTGAAACGGGCAACAGAAATGTGCTTCCATTTTCCTTCCATTGCTTCTAAAGTGTCCAGAACCTTTTGCTCCCAAACTTCGCCTCTGAAAAGGATTATAAAAATTAGCAATCAATAACAAACATATTGAGAATCTTTTTAAAAAATTGAACCAACCAGGGATTATAAATTGGTCTTGTGATTTGAATTAATCCAAATATATAATTTGGTATTTTCAAAAGCAAATGTAAAGTTACTTGAAATATTTTAAATGCTGGTAAAATCCGAACATTTTGCTATATAAGTGTTTGAAATATAAGTTAATTCAAATCCTACCTCAATGACTAACCCGCCAACCGGAATTTTCTTTAGAATATCAAAAGTTGATAGCTTACCTTTGATCTTGTTTTGGTGTATTAACCGCCAAGAAATAATTGAGCTGGAGAGCCTTAACAAATTCAACTTTTGAAAAATTTCCGAGTTTAACCCCTCCAAAAATGAATGGAAGGGGAAGAGATTTGAAGGTTGTCTGGGTCAAGAAAAGAGGCCATTGCATCACAATTTTCCCCTCTTCAATGTCCCCCATCGTTTCATTCAGTTCCAAAATGTCATTTTCATAGCACTCCCCATCCCAACCGGCGCAGAGGGAGGAGTAGCGGAAGCTTTCGTCCTCCCACTCAATGGAAATGTTGTGCATCAGTTGATCGAGGGACGCGATCTCAGAAAATACGTCCGCCCGAAGGAGTGAGCCCCCATCAATTGCTTTTACGAATAACCTGGATAAATAAATAATTATAAATTTTTATTCCCTTAAACATTTAAATATTTATGCTATGTTTAAGCAAGTGGCGATTTTATTTGAAAATGCTGTCTATTATTCTAGTAAAATTCTCGCCAACAATTTAGGTAATTTAAATGCCTCAAAATCGAAGAAATATTATAACAACTGTAATTGATTGATTTAATATCTGTAAGATTATTAAAATTTAACACATCAACTATTTTTAAATATCCATAAAATTTCAAAATTAAAAATTATTGCAAATTAGCTGTATCCCATAATTAAATGTTGAATTTTTACATTACAAAAAAATAAAATCTATTTATATTTGCAAAATCCTTGACATTGACAAAAAATCAAGCGTTTGTTGCACAAATGCAAACATGGCATTTCGGAAAGCTCCCAAAAAAACGTTTCGACCTTCAAAATATGTAAAAACCAAATGTCCTACAATTTAATTAAAAATCCCTGGACATGCCAAACAATGGCTGCTTAAAATTAAAATTCAAGCTGTAAAGTGTTTTACAAACTCAATTTTTTTCTGCAAAATTTTTGTATACATAATTGAATTGATATTAACTCAGTATTTGATAGACCATCCCAAAAAAAATGTGGTATTCTTTCGCAACCATTTGAATCTTAACAATTAAAATTAATATGCATAGTTGTAGCTCAAGACTAATTTCCATATTGTCATACAAAAAATCCTAATTTAGATTTTCTCTCAATTCGATTTTAATAATTTTATTTTTGGCCGTATAAAAAAGTTTCTTAAATATTAACTGTGCCAATTAAGAAGATTTGGCCTAATTTTTCGAGAACTGCACTCGTCATACTCAATGAACATAATTTACTATGTCAAAACGCACGCTCCACGCTTTGCGCCTTTGCTTTTGCATTTGAGAAAATAACAAGATTCAATCTTAAATATTTGAGATTTTATATTTTGTGGTTAAATTGCATCGATGCAGTTTAAACTGTGCTTTAATGTTACCTTGAAAACCGCCCTGGACGCGTAAATCGAGATGGATGAAATTTGTGGGTATAATTCATGGGAAAATATTCTTCTACGATAAGTCTCTCCGTTTTTGCAGCTCCGTCCACTGGAGAGAAAAGATATTCAGGGTCGTCCACATATCTGAAATAGAGCCAAATTAATATAAACAGCTTCTTGCAGACAAAATTTAAATATTTCTTAAACAATGCGTTCTCTTCGTGCCTTTCTATATTTCATCAAAATATGAATAAAATAGAATTAAAAAAATAAATACTTCGGTTTTTCAAACGATTGTGGTCAAATGGTAGTTAAAAATGTTTTACAACAAAAATTAATAGGATTATTATAGCTCCTTTTTCTGCACTTTAAAAAAAGTTTGTACAAACAAAACTTTCTTCTTTCCGGAACTTCTTTTGTACAAAGTAAATTTGAAAAAGAAAAGAAAAATTCTCACCTCAGTCTCTGAAGTCCAGTTCCGAATAATAGGGATACAAAAATAGGTATTATAATATAATAAGACGGGTTCTGCCCGATTTTCTGGCCCAGCCAGTAAAAAAGTCGCGTCAGTCCATGATCAATGATGGACAATGAACATTCGCCCATGTCGTCGTCTTTTTTTGCCTTCCCGTTTGTTTCCTCGGGAGCACACTCTTCAATTACGACGTGATGTCGTCGGAATCCTCCTCCGTCCTCGGATTCCGTTCGTAGCTCCGCAACACGAAGTCGGACGGCGGTTTGTTGATCCGACGGCGACGAAGAGGCTTCAAATCCTACAATTATCCGCATTTTGATTAGTTTTTATTCAAAACTTTGCAATTAACCAAACTCTGAGTTCATATTTGCTAAACTTTGCAAATAATTCTAAATAAACAAACGATTGGCGTTAGCTCTGAAATGAGACTAAGTGCCAACTACAGATTGAAGCGATAAATCCATACGTTTACATAATACACAATTTAAGGTATAGAATGAATTTATGTAATGCAAAAGGGGCCAACATTTAATATTTTTATGCTCAAGTTACAGTCTGTTGAGTTGAAATTGAAATTGTTGAATGGATTTTTACGTTTGGTCCCTTGTTCAATGAACAACGTTACCAATATTTTAAATGCATGTGGCTACATATTTAATGTACAGGGTGATCGTTAATTTGTTCAACTTTTGTCAAACGAATCAGCGAATTTCTGACTGCCCTGCATTAATATGTAAGCACATTAATTTTTAAGGGGTGATAAGCTATGTTTCGTGAATTTTAATTTGCATTTTGCACAAGATGCGACAGCTGATAAAGTTGTATTTTACATTTTACAAGTGAGGTAGAAAGTTCAAATTTTCGAATTTTTTGAGTTGTAAAACTAGATATATTTTTTTGTCGGAAATAAAAGCCCAAAATTTTCTAACATGTCGCTCAAAAATGTTCATTTTCCATTGTCCCAAATCAGAGTCAAACTTTTGCAAAAATATCACAAAAATGTCCTTCTTGATAATAACATTTTATCTCCAAGGGTCAACTTAAATCTTAAGACATGTGAGATCATTTTAAGTGTCAAGTCCAAATGTTGTAATTATTTAATCAATTTATCTTCTTGTCACAAAGGCCAGTGTTAAATTAATTTCTCCTTCACATAATGTGTTAAACAAATCCTCGTATAATTCGTTTCGCAAAATTATAAAATATAATCCCCTCTTGCAAACCAATTAACAGGATTTAAATTTTGGGTAGCATATTGTATTATAAAATTTGCATATGTTGTAATTGAAATGGCGACAGTTGAAATGATGTAAGAGAAACAAAAAGTTTCAAGATTTATATTCATTTGCAAGTTTTAAATGTGGTTTGAGGTAAACACTCGCAAAATTTTTGCTGTCCTTGTGTTTCTAATGCAAATTGTTTTATTTCACAGAATTCGTTTTTTTACCTAATTAACTTGAACCATTTTCTCAAACTGATTGGAAGGAAATTAGCTGACAATTTGTATTATTTGCGTTAAAAAATCAAGGAAAACAGTTCAATTACATTTAAAACTTTAACAAAAAACCCACGAGGTAAATAATCTATACAAAAAGTTGTATAACATAAAACTTTACTTCACACGAGATCTCGTTTCTCTCTCAAAATTTGTTTGATTTATTCGAATTAAAGCTAAAAGATAAAGGATCACTTTTAAACAGTGTTGTTTAGTTCAGGTGAAAATCTCAATTGCAATTCATCATCATTTGTATAAATGCCAAGAGCCCAAATTGTTTGCGGTTCTTGAATGAAGAAGTTTGCTTTCTTATCGAGCAAAACTAAATTATGTGAGCAGATTGTTGCCCATCACAAAAGTTCAGTCAAAAATATGCATTTTTAAGAAGAATTATGTCAAATGTTATTTCAAAAATTGCTTTATTTTGAAATATGCCCAAAGTTTGTGTCCCAGACTATATTGACAAATGATATGCTTATACAAATTCTGGAACATGCATTGAGTGGAAATTTAAAAAAAATCAGGGTTAAAGGGCACAACTCATAGCTTAGATTCACTACAGCACTACACTCATTTATTCAACAAACAACTTTGCTACAACGAGTACAGTTATTGTATATAATAAGTAGTATAAATTGAGTGGACTGGTCTCCGCTTATTGCATGTTAGTTACAGCAGTTGTTATATTGAGGGTCAATTGGTCAAGTGAAAGTGTTAATTTAGGGCAGCAAATCTCAAGGCAAAAAGCAAAAACCTAAACCAACCCTTTGAAAACTGACCCTTAATATAAAATCAATAAATGCATTTTCTTTTAAAACTTTCGTTTTTAGTTTTAGGTAATTTTGGAAAATCCGGAATTGAGTAATAAGCAAGAGCTAAGGATGAAGGATAAGAGGATTACAATTACATGCTACAAAAGATCAAAATGCAACATTTAGATGATGACATTGCAAACAGTTTAAAAATGTTAGCAAATTTTAAGAAGAGATTAAAAGAAGCTTTGGAAGCATTGCATTGAATTATTATTTGGTAAGTTCCACATGCGTGACTAAAATAATGGAACTACAAACATTGGTAGTAATTGGTGGGGTAAATATTAAGTGGTGGCCATATACGGGGCAAGGAGAGCAGCCTTTGGGATTATATTTAACTATTTCTTACGATGGGGCTTTATAGGTCCAAATAAAATAAATTTGTTTGTCTTCCAATTTGCCCCTTCCTAATTGAACTTGTAGTCATTTGTACAAATGCTAATGTTTTGGGCTGACATTTGAAGGTGCGTTTGTTTTGCATTTATTTTTAAAAGTGACAACAATGGAGATTATCAGGAAGAATAGTTAAGTAAATTAAAAAAATCAAGTGTTTTTTATTTATTTTAGAACAAATGACATCTTTGAACTTCATTCGATGACATCAACTTTTTCCAATAACTATATCTGTACTCTTAAATCATTTTAAAGAAAATAACTTTAAAGTTTACTACTCTTTACTCTTTACATATAGAGTGCGTATAAAAGACAAGAACAATTCATTTTAAAACTTAAAAATCCAACTAAATAACTCGAAATATATTTAATAAGCTAAAGTTCTAACTTCTTTCGAAACACAAAAAAATTTGATCACAAGTCGAAAGTAAAATAATTTAGGGCTGAGAAAACATTTTTACTCCAACGCTTAAAAATAATAAACTAATAAGTATTACATTGCTTACTGCCTCTGGTAAATCCTTTAGTTTCCTTTACTTTGTTTGTTGACAGTTTTAACTCTTACAGATATTTCCTTTTGTCAAGTATCAAGTTTTTATTTCCTAATTGTGTTTTAGTGGTTGTAAAAACGCCAGCAAAAAAAGAATTATTCCCAATTATCCGATGTTTTTTACTATTTATTTGTCAAACACTAAAATGACCACTGCAATTTTATAATGAAAATTTTAATACTCTCCAAAATTGCATAATTTAAGCACTGGTTTTTCTACCCACTGTGACAAATTGCAAATAAAGAATAATTGTCTTTGTTCAAAAGCCCCGTTGTCCATTGTTAGCGAAAATGTTGACAAGAAAAGAGCCAAAGATAAAAATATTTGGCCACGAGGAACTAACTGTTAAATTTGTCTAATACAAATACCAACACGGAATTCAGTTGGCTCTTCAACATGCACAAATATCTGATGTTTGATTAGCAATTAATTAAATTAGTTGGAATTTTTTCACATTCGTTCTCACAATTTCACATGTAGAACAGTTACTACAAAAAAATAAATGAATGGACTTGAAAATAAAGCAGATGTCATCTTTAAGCCTTAGGCCCTATTTAAATTTAAATTCGGGCTATTTTTAACCCACTCATTTTAACCTACATAAAATTTAGGACACATTTTAGTTTCAATTTAATTGGATTCAAAAGAGTGAGAAATAAAAATCCTGGAAATATTTGAGCAGGATTTGTCTGTGTTTAGTTGGTTAAAAGGTCAGTGGGCTTATTTAACATTTAACGGGTTTGGATAGGAATTCAAGTTTTGCATACACAAGTAGTAAAAATGCAGCAATTTAATAACAAGTATGCACCTCCGCAAGTTAAACTTTGCTAACTGTTAATTCGTCTCCCAACAACTGCCAAAAGTTGTATCCACTGACTTACATTCATCTTGCATAGATAAAAGAGTCATCCTCTGACAATGAATGGATGTAATTAAGCAGCGGAGAGTCTCAATTTGCCTCAATTCTTAATTTATCCTATTTGTATTCACTAACAAGCATATTTTAATGATTTAACAAAAGAGACTTAAAATGGGGTCTCATTAAGCGATGAAATTATTGTCTCAATTTGCCTCATTTTACTTTCAATTGCCATTTCTTAATTTCCAAAATGTTGTTGTTTTGTTTTAATTACAGCTTTAATTAAATTTAGGTGTAATTAAACGGAGTTTATAAATAACTCAAGTCTCAATTTGCCTCAATTTGTATTTTCTACCATTCAATCTGATTCCTTGTTATTCTTTTGCATTTATGTAAGTACCTATATAGATAGGTAGAAAGCATGCAATATGTGTGAGACAGAAGTAATTGTTTTAAATGTTTATTATTTAAACTTTAATTATGGTTGACATTTCGTCTAAGATCGCAGTCACAATTTACCTCAATCTATATTTTAATGCACTTCTTTTCGTGAGCTTAGAGAATTTGGACAAACACAAATTCTAATTCATTAATGAAACTTGATTTTTGTCTCAATCTGCCTCGCTTTATTTTATTGCTAGTTTATTATTTTGTTTGAAAACTCCGTCAAAAACTAACACATTTTGTTAAGATATTTAATTGTTGCTAAAATTAAGCTGCAAAGTAGTCTCAATTTGCCTCAACCCTTTTCTCATCACCTGAGACAGACAGACACTTGCTTCTCACCACAGCGGCTCACTGCTAATTTATTCAGAATCCCAACACGACAATTAAGCATGAAGGAAGTCCTCACCTTCTTCTTCAAGAGTTTGACACAACTTTACAATTTAATTAATCCTTCGATTTTTTCTGTTCAAAGCTGCTAATTTTTTGCTATTTTTTGCACAAAACCTAATTCATAGCTCAAGAGTCTCAATTCTCAAGTCTTGGACAAAATCTCGCCTTCCCTTGTGATCAAAGTAAGTCATGGGTATTATTTAAGTCTTGTTAAAATTCATGGTCATCTTCCCATACATTTATTTATGTGTTGCATGGAACACATTACATTTCGTGACACACACTCTGATTGCAAACAGTAGGAATTAAATTTCATTTGTTGCTTCCTTTTGTGGCACTTGAATCCTTGGGCGATGAGACCGAGTTTAACTAAACGCTTCACTGACATTGCCCTGAATTTACATTAAACCAAAAAAAGTTAGGAAGATGGTCCATGTATAAAAATATAATTAGTTATTCATCGATTGTATAAAAATTATAAAAATCTGTTTAAATAATAAATAGTGACTTCTTCTCACGTCATTCTTGGAAAAGTAGTCAATCTTTATCATCTTTGTGTGTGTGGCGAGATTTGATTGTTGTTTAAGAGAGATCTCACTTTCTTATAAACTCATTAATTGGCCTTTCTTTTAGCTTTTAGATTAATATCGCCAAGTAGCTGACCTATGACGGCCTCTTTCATACAAATGTTTGGATTTGTGGGCAAAATGCGAAAATGAAAGAGTTGAGATTTTTTGCATGAAAAGCAATGAAATCGCCGGCATTGGGTTTCATTTGTGGCTATTTTTTAAATTTCTTTAGTGTGTCATCTACCAAAAATTTATGCAAATTTTAAATTTGAATCTCAATTTTGATTCATGTGAAAAATGCATTTATTTATTTGCATTTTTCTTTGCTTTAAAATTTGATATTCTTATTTTAGAGTATTTTTATACGACAATTTTAGTATATATCTGTATGCTAAGCTTCTCACCTTTTTAAGCGTCCAAAAATTCCAAGTCTCAAAATTTCAAATCAGGGCACAATTTTTAAAGTATCCATTTGGCTCTATAATTTAAATTTAAATTTTCACCCGAGCACTTAAAAACAGAAATTTTACTTCAACACGGCACAGGAATTTAAATTTATTTCTATTTAGTTGGCAGCAGTTAACAAATTGAATTTAAGAGATAAAGATTGTAACGGATCTTGTTGCTTGTTGTGCGTTTGGTTTAGAAATGAGAGGAGTCGCTTCATAGCACTGCAACACAACAATGCAGGCAACAATGGCCCTATCTCACTTGGCTAACTTTAATGCAAATGCAATCTGTTTATTTGGTTGGTTAGAAGACAAAATTAACAACATTTAGCATCTTACGAATACCAGGGGTTAATTTTATTTTGGAGTGTGTAAATTCTAGCGACAAATGGTTCCTTCCCGAAATAATTTTGTGTGGGGAAATATTTAAGATTGTAGCTAATTTTAAGTGTCTAAATTTTGGTTTAAAAAAGGTGTTAATTACGTGCATTTGAATGCAGTTTGTGTGCAATATTATTGAACTGGCAGTATTAAGATTTCTTAAAAATTACGCATATCAAACGCCTTTAGGTGATTAATTAATTTCAAACTTAAATTGCTAACTTTGAATTTACTAGACGAATAATAAATATTTTGCTTATTTGAAACAAACTCCTTATTTCTTCATGTAAAGTTAAATCAGGAAATTTTGCAACTGCAAACTTGGAAATACAATTGCAATTCATAATTTGAAACAGTGCAATTGTATGCAATTTATTAATAAGTCCATTTGCCAACAAAACAAAACAATTTAATTCTTGACCAAGGATTACTCATACTGCAATCTAATCTCTGATTGTGGAAATTATTATAAAATTTAGTCCGGAATTGTGGTTGATTGACTTGAAGAAGGTTTGCTTAGAGTAAAACAAGAAAATACAAAATAATTATGCGTAAGTAAGTGTTTGTATGAATTTTGCATGTGTTTGTTGTAGGTCAATGTCATTTCATTCATCAAATTCTATTACAAATTGGGGTTCAATTCATCGGCATCTCAAAACAGGCATTTATCGAACTATTGGTCGGTTTTACGTTCTTTCATAAAAAATCCGAGCTCGGACATGAAAAAAATCAAAAATCGTTCGTACTTTCCTTTTCTATATTTTACTCATTAAACCAAGATTTCCACATTTGGTTGGATAAATTATTGATTTTTAACTCTTTAAAATTGCAAAATGTTTTCTTATTAGTTAGTAGACATTTAAGCACTCTGCGAAAATTATAGTCAATTTAATTAACGACAGGAGCATTTAAGTAGTAAATGGGTGACCCGTTTGAAGATCAGTGTCAAATTGAGCAATCCTTGCCCTAGCCATCTACAAAATACAAAGTAATTGAATTATACTAGAATCATTCATTTTGTTCGATGCTTTGTAGTTGTGGCTTGATTATATGAATTAAAAGAAACCTCAAATGAACCAGAATCGGCACAAAAATTGCAACACACTCCAAACTGGTTTTAGATAAATTTCGCTTTCCAAAACTACTGCCTTTCTAACAACTTGTATCCACAAGCTAAACTCCAAAAAATCATGTACTACCCCAAAACTAACAAAAGTTCAAAACTGACTTTTCAAATCCGGTTAAATCTAGAAAGATACATAATTTGATAATATTTGATTTTATCACAAGGTTTAGCAGATTATAGATCTGTGACATAAATGAACTTCATGCAACCAACTAAAGTCGAATATTGTTTTACCAAATTTATGTAAAAAGCCGTTCTAAATAAGTAGATATAAGCAACTTTGAGGTTTACAGTGCAGGCACACCAAAAGGACATTGTTAAAAATATTGGAAACGAATTATTTTTTGCTCGCATTTTTCGTAAATTCTCAAAATCAATTTACAATCTTGTAAACAAAAAACAAACAAAGTGTAGCTATTTGTTTGGATATTAGGACAGGCCGACAGATCTCTCAGTCAGAGGATGAGGTCAAGGTCTGCAAGATGCAGCACTGCCTTAGTTTCCACTCCCAAATTCACTTATTGCACAATCTTTTAATAGATATGGCTAGTTATCAGTAGCCTCAAAAAATTCCAATCTAAGACGACAAAAAGTGGAAAATGTGACTCACGTCCATATGACCCCGTGGCCTTCTTTTGTTGTTCGTCCCAGCCCAAAGTTCGTTGGCTTCGTGCTCTGTCCCTTCAACTTGGATGAAAACTTGGACATGACGTCTGATCAATTCCCAAAACAGTGGAGGACAAAGTAAACGTACGCAACTGGCGAATACTAAGAGAGCCAAAATTTGAATTGAAGCAACTTGTTTTTGCAAGAAAATATTAAAAAACTAAACCAATATTATCCAGTAGCAAATTAAATCATGGTTGAAATAAAATTTAAATAACAATATCTTTTTAAGACAGCTTTTCAGAACTTTTTCAGACAGAACTTTTTCAAAGTTGATTAAAAGCTTATTGATCTAAATATGTTTATTTCGTGTTTGTAGAGCTAATTCTGCGAATCAATGCTGTGTCACTCCGTGTTCGAAGACTAATTTTATCAATATTAAAACCAATAGATCTATTGCAAATGATTGTAGTAGACAAGTCGAATTAAAACTTCACAAAAAAATTACAAAAATTGAGCTAAATTTTTACTTCTAAGATTGAATACATACGAGTAAAATAGTAAGGATGAAGGATGTAATTTAGCTGTAGCTAAATTCTGGTTAATATGCAAAAATTATAATAGAAAAACAGTAAGATATAACCACTCGGAGACCGACAAATAAATATTAAATACATAGATGTGTTCAAATACGATAACTAACGACTAGGCAGGTTATTATTTTGTAAAACTGAAAAAGAATTATAGTTGGTTGATCGATTAATTTGAATTGGGTAATTTAATAAAATAGTAGATGTAAATGACATCTTATTGCAACACAGGCCCGAAGTCCCTCAAATAAATTTGTAAGTTTTCATATGTTTGTAAGTAAGCAATTTAAGTTGTATGTGAATATTTATTTTAACCGAACCAAAGGGAAGTTTTTCCAAACTCATCAACAATTAAGAATTGTTTACATTTCCTTCCATTCAATTCAATGAACACCAATTCCAGGTGTGTTAGTTTTTCTTCCACATTTCATACTTTCATTTTTTTATAATGTTTTTGCTAACTTTGCATTTTCTATTTTTCCCTGCAGTGATTGGAACTACGGAATTTTGTGTCCCTGGAAGTTCTTTAGTTGTGCTGCGGATTCGTCCAGACGATTGTCCATTTGGGGTTCTTTTTAATTCCCCTGTGGAAGCCCCTTGTTTTATTTCCAATGAAGGGAATGCGTAAGTTTAAAACAAAATTATAGTTTTAATACAACAAATAAACAAGTAAAAAGTGCATTTTTTTTGGTTTAAAAATAGTTCAGACTTTTTGGCGGACGTCTGTCGAAACATAAAGTTTAATACCAACAGTAGTCAAATCCAACTCATTACTCAAATTGATGGAGAGGAATGTAAGCAGTAGTATAATAATTGTTTGAGAGGTGTTAAAATAAACGTTATAGTAATAAGCTGTATTAATTTCAACCAGTGGAAGACAGTTGCCAAGGAGAGGAAGCGAATCAATGCAATGTGGGCAAAATTGTGGAAATAAATTCAAAAATTCTCACTCACCCCTTAGAATTTGAGGATCCAATGCTTCAGGTATTTCAGAGCGCTTACTTCAAATTCAAATCAAATTTTCGGGAGAAATTCCGCAAGATGGCATTTGCAATAATTGTTTCACATTCCAGGCCCTGCAAGAATCCTTGGAGGCTGATTATGATTCGGACGAAGAACCCAATGAGAATCCCGGCATTTTGGAGCAAACTCGACGCATGTTTAAATTCCTCATGGGACTCAGACAAGATGAAGAACAGCTTCACAATTTTATTTCACAAATTCGGATAAAACGGAGCTTGGAAAATAATCCCCATGCTCTTCGTCTTACTTCTATTTTGGAGCAAAGTTTTCGAATCCTAAGAAAACACTGCGATAAAAGATTTGTTCCTTTGGATTTTTCCCTCAACGTTGAAGCCGGATTTTATTTCATTCTTCAGGAAACGTTACTCCCGGAAGTGGGAGATTTGACGGAAAGGGAATTCGACGAAATCGAACACCATCTTGATGCCTGTCTAGCTCAAAACACTTCTTTTAGATTTAACGGAACAAGGTGTCGGATGAAATCCAAGGTTCAACCTGATGTTGTGTTCAATTATAGTTAGCTAGCTTTTAATAAAAAAAATATTCGAATTTCAGGTAGAATTTATAAAGAAAGGGGAACACGATTGGAGAGCTCACAATAGAAGTGATGCTGGAATTGCAGAAGAATTTCGTCTGGGAGCGTAAGTTTTTTGAAAAAAGCGCTAGATGACGTTTTAATAAAATCATATATATATTTTTTAGAATGGACGTAATTGTTGAAGGAGTTTGGGACACAATTACATTTGTACATGGGCTTTGCTACGGTACTTTTAGTCCTCTGGTAAATGCTCATCATTTGTACCAAAGAGCGATGGAGAGTCTTTTTACTCAAGGAATACAATACAGATGGTAATTTAAGTTTGATAAAATATTTTGTCGTGGCTTTTAAAATGAAGATTTATTGATCCTACGCTTCTTTAAATAAATATTTGTATATTCAATTTAAAATATTTCCAAAAAGTATGTTAAATTATCAACTATAAGTATCAATTTTCCCTTCCAGGCGTCATCCACCTTTATTATGGGACGATGGGCTTTGGGAAAATATTTTGTCTACAGGTTCAGTTAAACATACAATGAGGAATTTGGAAGCTTGCATTTCCGCCGCGTATTTGGACACACCCTTTGAGCACACCCTTCAGCGCCCTCTAACGCATTTTCAAGACCTTAGATCTGAGAGAGGGAAAAGTAAAAGTAAGAGCAAGGGTTTAACTACTACTCCGCTGCCAATTGAGGAACAAGGAATTTCAAATGCAAGAAGGAGGCGGCAAACGAAAGCGGCAAATAGCAGGTATCTATCATAGATAATCTATGTAAAGGAGACTGTGTCTATGAAAAGGAACTTTAAGGAAAATTGGACGTAGCTGAACGGCTAAACCAAATAATTTAAGCTTTGCTCTATAATTCTTAAAAAGTAGTATTTTTAAAATTTCCATCAGAGACTTATAACCTGCTTAGAATTGCACATTAAGGGTATTGAGGATAGCGACAAAAATCGACCTGACGACCATGTTTAGAAATTCATTTTCGACGCCAATATGTCGAATTCCAGAAATCGGCCTTAGCGTTAATTTGGGCGAAATTCTGAAGTTTGGAGGGGACGCAAATTTGAAGGCAACAGTGTTATTCTCACAAAGTTTTGGGGAAAAAAT
>JAQIXN010000980.1:0-24703 GCA_034698145.1 Proisotoma minuta | reverse complement strand
ACTCAAAATTTAGCAACTTTTTTTTTTCGACCTTGATTTTCGCCTTGACCTTGAAGAGTCTAAAAAAAATAAATATTCCTACGCCCGTCTAAATCGCCTATAGTATCTGATAAAATCAAACCCGGTCAAAATCGGTCAACAGGGAGTGATTCTATAAACCCAGATCCCCATCACACTGTTCGTGCGTACTAAAGAGGATAGAATTTTAATGAGAAATGTCTACCTTTTATAAAGATTGTGTGACAATATGGTTTTGGAATATTGGTGCGGGTTGTCAAAATTATTAATTTATCAGACAATGCTCTACGCGGCCAACGGCTAAATATTTTATTGTGACTGCAAAATACTTATAATTCATCAAAAAATAATATCATTGGTTATTCTCTAGCCAATAACCTCAAAAATAATACATAATTAAAGTCTATATGTAAAGCTTTTTCCTACATTAGGTACATAACATGCGTTAGCAAAAAATAATTAAGATACCTTAATTACCAAGTAACAAAAACCAACTCAATAATATTCTTCAACGACTAGCATAATGGTTGTTAATCTAAGGTAATTTTAGATTTTACGAGAAGATTTTGCTTCAATTTCTTCCTTCATAGATTGGAAATGGGCCTTCAACTTCTCTTCTGCTATTTGGCTCAACATTTTCAACTTCCCCTTGATATTTGCAGTTTCGGCCTATTTGACAATATTTATAATATTAATGTTAAAAATTTTAGCAAAGTACCAAAAATATTTTTGAACATGAAATCACCTCCTCTCCCATGTTTTCAAGGAGTTGTTTAATCACACTCAATTCCCGAATTTTGTCTCTTCGCTTGGCCCAGTTTTGTGGATCAATTTTCCCAGCCAGCTCTCCCGGTATCAAGTAGGCGTCAGCTTCCATTTGCTCCCCCAAATCTTCGTCGTCGTTCGAAATTTGGTCGAACTTTCTTCCACGGATTTGAGCACAAACCCCCTCTTTCATGACAGGAACTGAAAATGTTTTTTTTTTATTTATATAGATTTTTAGTTTTAAAGGGCCGAGGTCTCTAAATATAATTTACTTCTTACCATTGTTCTCCAGATGATCAGTCTCTAAATGGTTTAGCTTTGCCATAGTATCCATAAAGATGACGCGACAGCGTTCAAGGATGCAAGTTCTTTTGTATTTTTTCCGCAGCTCTAGCTGTCTGAGAGAAGCGTCAGCGCCATCATTTTTCAGATTAGATGTCATCCACGAACAAGAAGCTGTTGAGTCATCGACGCTTGCTCCTTCTCCAGCCTTTTTGAATCCAGAGATTCTCCGGTTACGCTCAGAACGATGCGGATCACGAATGTGGTTTTTATACTTAGCTATGTCGTCATCACTGAGTTTGGGTAGAACAACGCGAGCTGTTTTCTGCAGTTTTGGGCATGGTGGTCTTGGTTCTTTTTGGACTGACCTCTCTGGCTGAGACTTGATAAATTCACCACTGTTTTCCAAAGGGAACATATTTGTGTTGAGCGTTAAATCAAGAGCGTTCCAATTTAACTTGTTGCAGACTCAGAAGTTAAAAAACGAATGAAGTTTTAAGAAAGACTAAAAAGAAGTTTTTGAGGAATGAGAAAGATGAATCTTAAGGAGACGCTAACATAGATATTGAAAAAGCTCAAAATTCTATAGAAACCTTTGTGCATGTTGGTTCTTTGTTTAAATATAGAAACAGTATAGAAACTCTAGTATATCAAGAGTTTTCCCGAACCAATTGGAAGAGATATTTTTATTTTTCAATTTATGGCAAAACAACGCTATCTATTTTAAAGATAGCGTTCATTTACTATAGCGTACATGAAAAAAATCTTTGTTGAGCATAGAGTAAAAAAGTAAAAAAAAAAAAAAAAAAAAAAGCCACGCTCAAAAAGAAAAGCCAAGCCAGCTTTAAGTAGTTCGGTATAAACGTTTAGGGATATATCCAAATTAACTAACAAATAACATTCCGCGTTAAAAATAAAATTTAATTTAAAAAAAAATAAGCACCAATATAAATTGTAAAAGGATGTTTTATTACAATAATATTTCCAATATTGACACTTCCAATATTTAATCAGTCTGTCAAAATTCAGTTCAAAACATGAGTATTTGTATAAAAATTATAAAAACTAAAAAATTAAATGTCAAAATTGCAAAATAGTTTCACAATGCTAATTAATTATACTGCAGCCGCAGGTAAACAGTGATGTAAATTATGCAGGATCTAAATCATCGTTCGATGGAATCGGTATTTGTGAATATAAAAGCTTCTGGGTTTTCATGTCATTCTGTAAATTAATAAAATCAATTGGTTATATGTATGGAAAGCTAATTGAAATATTTGGTGCTCACCATTTCATGCAGAGTATTGCTGTTTTTATTGAGTTGTGGATTAGAGTTAATTACTCGAGAAGAATTACGCCCCTGCAAATTTAAATACCTTTAAATTAAGTATACAAATTACTCAATTAATTTCGTAGTTGGTCTTGTCCACAACGAAATAAACGATTCTTACAATTATCCACCGTTTAAATCTCGAACAACAAGATCCACACGGACCCCGACCCCAGCCCCTACTCTTTCTCTTATTCCCATAAAAATAGGTGAACACAACAATGGACTTTTCTGAAATGGTCAGGACCATCCAGATAATTAGAGCAATGGATACCGCATAAAGTAGCAGTGTCAGAGGAATATTCAACGCTTCAACAACAGAAGCAACATCTTTAAGTCCGCCGGCAATTTCTTTGGCACCTTCTAATGCCAAATTTTCCAGATCTGATGAATTTAGCCTGTGATGTAAACTCAAGTTTCCAACTGCATCGGATATAATTTGAGCCGCAGCAACTCCAACATCATCAGGAACTAACAATAAATCAATTTTTAATAGCTTTCTTGGAGATGATATATAATGAAAAAATACAATTTTTACCTATTTGGATGGAAGACATGATTTGGCCGAACGGTGAATGAATTGAACAATTTGGTGGCCTGCTGATTCATTACTATCGACAAATTGGGGTTATGCTGATTAGATAAAAATTCTGATTCTCTGGACACGCGGAAAATGCTTTCTATTCCAAAGCTAAACATTTGCCATGATGATGAGTTTTGTTGACTTTCCTTTGTTTGCATGTGGTTCAAATTCCGATAAATATAATCATCTATTTCCTTGCATTTAAGAATACAAGTAGAAATGTCAGTACTTTGAATCTCCAAACTCTGTTTAAAAGTAGATGCAATGGATGAATTAAATTAATTATAAATAATCACATAACTTATTTTAATTTTGATCTTGACCCTTAAAATTTACACCTTGCAAACAAAATTGGAAAATCATGACCAAATGGAGTGATTTTGCAGAAGGAAGATAAAATGTTACTAACTAAAAACCTTAAATGAGACAGAAAGTAGGAAATGTGCATAAGAGTTCCATCCAAATCTTTGATCAAAACTGACCATCTTTCAGCGTGCTTTGTATACTTTTTAATGTGTCTATGCCTAATCTAACCTTAAGAGTTAAATATTTTATGTAAAGCCGTAAGTTGTTTGTGTCTCCAGAGATCACTTATGTGCAGGTTAATGGATTTGATATATATACACCCTACATTTTTAGATCAACACATTTTCACCATTTGCAAATCATAATTACATAAATTGTTCAAAATGAAAGAATTTCTGATAGAAATTTTAGACAAATTAATTTCTCTTTCTCGCTACATCCGTTACATTTTCTTTCTGACTCTGACTCCAATATGTGAGCCCATGACTAAAAAAATGTTTGCCACGTGTGACATTCAAGTTAATGGCAACCGTCCTTGGGACATTAAAATTAAAGATCGTCGTTTTTACGCGAGGCTCATGTCCCATGGTGACCTCGGTCTTGGGGAAATGTATTTGGAGGGTTGGTGGGAGTGCGAGGATGTTCGAAAATTGTTTGCAAATCTCTTGGAAAATCCTACCATTCGAAACTCATTTTCCTTGAGTCCTGCATATATCGAAAGCTTGTTGAGATGGACATTTTTCAATCTTCAGAGCAGAGAGTTAGCCCTAACTCCAAGTAAACAGCCTGTTTATAGTTTGCGTAAGTCTAGAATTTTTTCATATTGTAAATATTTCAATCATGCTATGTATTTTCCAGCAAAGGAGTATTACGAGGCTTTAACAGAGGAAACAATAACATATTCAGCTGGTTATTATGGCTTTGGAGCTCAAAGCATGGCCGAGGCTCAAATACATAAGATGCATCTGTTGGCTTCAAAGTTGGAGCTCAAACCGGGCATGAAGATTTTGGATGTTGGTTGCGGATTTGGCGGCCTTTGTCGATTTCTGTCTGAAGAATACGGAGTTGAATGCGTGGGTGTGGTTAATTCGGAAGTGATGGGATTAAGTGCCGAGAAATATTGCAACACGGATATAAAAGGGCCGAGAGTAGAAATACAAATCTCAGATTGGCGTGATATTCAAGGGGCATATGACAGAATCTACGTCATAGAAATGCTGGGTAAGCGTCAAATTGACCCATGTATATGTCGATCCAGCGACAAATTTATACACTATTATATGCTATTTAATGAATGGATTAGATTTTTTTTTTGAATGGGTCAATCTTTCGTTATATCACGGTCATCCAGCATATATTTACGGCTGAACTTTGAATTATCTAGATCATGTAGGACGCCACAATTTGCGCCAATTCTACAGCAAGATGGACTCACTACTGAAACCTGGAGGAAGCATTTTAGCTCAAGTTTATTCTCGAGGGGTCAATGATCCAACCGTCTCAGATTTTGCATCCACATATTTGTATGGACCAGTTTATTTTGCAACTTTGAGTGAAACGGTAGAAGTTTCTGGACAACATTTGGACCTAGTGGACGTGCAAGATATTAGCATGGACAGTAAACTTACTGTGGACGACTACATAAGAAATATCCGCAGAAATTATAACAAACTTGTGGGAATTGTTGGAGAGAAAGTTGTAAAATCTGTGCTTTATGTCTATTCACTGATAAATGTTGGGGATGCAAGAATATTTCATTTGGTTTGGGTTAAAAAAGGAGAAAGGGGGCGAAGGAATTTCCCAAGGGACAGGAACCAAGTTTTGAAGAATTCTAAATAAGGATAGTAATAAATCTAGGTAAATGTTTAATAATGTTCTTTGAGGTGTTTGTCATTTACTATTGGTTTTATAATAAATCATATATTAATACCTTCTTTGTTTTATAAAATTGTAAACTAACTACCACTCAATTTACTTATTATGTGAATTAATAAAAAAACTGAGAGATGGTAAACTTGTTTGAGGAACTTGAAAAGTAATTAATGTGCAAATCCGAAAGAAAAAACCAGTTAATTCAATATCAAATTATTTGAGCTGGTAGATTCGTAAGATTTTTACATCAAAGTGTTTTCCAGTAGTAACTTATCAATATTTCAATACAACTCAGAAATATTTAATACTGGAAAGCTAACCCTGCAAATTATTTTACAAATGAAGCATATTTACTCTTAATATAAACTTGTATATCTATTATACTAGTCAAACAAAGCATGATTCAACAATAGCTTAAACTTTGCATTTTAAAATTGAGAGTAATAACATGTCATCAATTTATTTACAATATATCCCCTTTTATTAAATTTCAATCGATAACAAAAAATTAGATTTATTCTTAGACTATCAAATAAATACAAAACAAGCAATTTTGTTCAAAATGGAAAAATACGGTTTATTAAAATCCCCAGAAGCTTGCTTGTCTCATATAATTTTTAGAAATTCTCAATTTTATACTACCCTTCAAATTCTTCAAATTTCCCAAATTATAACTAGCTCAAATTCCTTGTTGCTGACTTATCGTTCAAGTTCAGCCGACGACGATTTTCAAGAAACCACATTAAAAGCATACGAGAAAAAATTCAGAGAGGAATGTCTTCAGTTTATTTTCTTCTATCCCAAAAATGTCACTGAATTTTTAACAGATCCAATTATAATTTTAAATGGAAAATCAAATTTGGCAGAATTTTATTTAGTGATCCCCGAAGACAATATTTTGGAATTTTCTGAACCTTTATTAGCTCTAAAAGAATCTGGTGATTTGGGTGGATTTTATGGGAAGCTGACCTTAATTGTATTAGATTTGAAAAGACAGACAATTATTAAAGTTGGGATTTTATGCTACATGTGCCATCTGCAAGACTCAATTCATTGGTTTAATATGCTAGTAGATAAAACCAAAATTTCACAAGCATTTCAGCAATTGGAAAGAAATGGGTATAAACGTTTTGTTTATCTCGGCGTTACTGCGGACCTTGAAAATTATGAAGAGGTTTTTTTATTTTATTTTATTTACCTAACGCTTGAAGAAGCATTAAAAATTGATTTTCATTTCAGGAAGCAAATTGCGAACTAAGAATGTACTTTACCAAAGTAATTGGTTGTGGTGTCTCACGATCGACTGTGGTTCTTCAAATTTTAAAAACAAGACTGAATCTTACAGCAAAACGACTCTTGCTCTCTGACCTCGATGACCCCGACGAAGAGTTGTCTCTTAAAGTGGCAATGCCCCTAATGCCCCCTTCTGACCTCAGTTTGGAAAATGGAGGTGTGCAGCTATTCTTTAGAGATGTAACGGAAGGCAAATTGTTTTATTGTACTGAAGCGGAAAAGTTTGAAGGGGTTGAATGGAACATTTTCCTAAAACCTGTAAAAGTCTCGGTGTGGATGCTAATCATTGGGATTGTGGTTAGTTTTTAAAAATAGCAAAAATGATCAATAATGTACGTGTTTATATATATAAAAAAAAGCTCATTTTACAGGTCTTTTATGGGGTCCTAGAAAAAAGTTGGTATTTGGGACTAAGGGCTTTACTATTTCTAGTCAATCAACCATTACCTTATAAGAACATGAAATATTTGATTTTGCCTCTGACTTTTATAACGACTTGGTATTTGTCTTTGCTGACCATTGACGTTGTTGTTCCTCCATCCGTTTGGGTCGTTCCTACAAATAAGGAGCTTTTTGATCGTGGCTTCCGATTTGTAGTTCCCTCTGCTTCTTATCTTCCCGTCGTTAAAGAAAGGGCAAGTGCGAGCATGGAAAAACTGGGATTAGAATGGAACCCGGAATATTTTACAATTCGACCAGATATTATGGAATATGCTAAGGAGCTGCAGCCCGAATTTTTTCTCATGTTGGGAAGCATCAATGGGATTTATCATACGATGAAGGAAATTCTTAGTTTGATGAAAGAAATGAAGTTGTTGACTCCAAGAAGTAACAGGTGTTTGGAATTGATAAAATGAGTAATTGTCAGTAACTTTTAAAAACAACTAAATATATGTATGTAGATATGGCAACGTAACTTGCAGCGTTGTAACAGAAGACTGGGATGACAAAGTGTGGTCAATTTGGCTAATAAGTTCTTACATGTCCAACATATTTATGAAGTACTCTACACAAATGCTGGAAAATGGATTCTGTCATTTTTGGACAATTAAGAAGCATCGAAACACACTTTTGAATATGGAAGTATCAAGGTAGTATTAATTAGTATTAATTACTGATATACGTATAAGTAGTTTCATAAACATAATTCTTTTAAATGTAGGTATTGCCAATCCAATCCCGAACTTTGTCAAGATGATAATTATTCGCAAGGCAGCATAAAAGGACTAAAATCTTCGTTGAAAGTAATTTTTGTATTTCTTGCAATATCTTGTTCTTTTGGGCTCATAACCTTTGTGGTAGAGGTCATTGTAGGGAAAAAACTATTGATTTGTAAATTGGTTAAATTTAAGGTATGAATATTTAAATAAATATATTTCATAATGAAAAGTTTTGCTACTTGTATAAGCAAAAGTTTTTTTTTGTTCTTTTTATTTTCATTTCCCTTTGTGAATTACTTATACATCAATGGAAACAGCCAAAAGTGTGGACACGAGACAAAATGGATAACCTAATTTCTAACACTTGTAATTCTCATATTTCATTTTCTCAGAATGTGTCTTCTCAAGAATTGTTAACATTTCTAAAATTCTCTCAAATTTTGTTAAGCCTTGGTCCGTTTCTTTTAAACAGTGACTCAGGCTTTGAATCCTTCAGAAAGCACACCCAATGCTTGCAATTTATTGTATTCTTTCCTCAAGATTTTTTAAAATTACCAGCTATAGCTTTAAATGGGGCTTCTGATTCCACAGAAATTTATTTAATTGTTCAGCAAAATAATGAAAAGTCATTCACAGAAAATTTGAGCAATATGAAAGCATCAGGAGAATTTGAAGGATTTACTGCTAAACTAATAGTGGCAAGTGTAACAGGCGAAAACAAATTGACAAATGTAGGAATTTTTTGTTATTTGTGCCCTTTTACCGATTCTTTAATTTGGGTTGATCTTTCGGTAAACAAAAACTCAATTGCCCATACTTTTAAAAAGATAAATGAAAACGGTCATGGGCGTCATTTGTACTTGAAAATTGGCATGGAATTATCAAATTATGAAAAGGTAATAAAGGTTGCGATAAAGTGTGAAATGACAATATGTGCCTTTAACAAATTCTTTTATAAAGGAAGGGCAATGTGAAAAACGAATGTTTTTCAAGAAAACTAAAGAATGTGGAGTATCCACGATACAAATTGAGATACTAAAACGGAAGCTTAACCTGACCGTGGAGCGAGTATCTGATCTGGATGATGCAGAAGAATACTTGTCCCTCAAATTATCCACGCCTTCGTGGGGCATTCCTTCTGACCTCTTGAGTTTGAGGGGAGGCATGAAATTATTTTACAGGGACTATACAATTGGAAAATTGTTTTATTGTACCCAGTTAGAGACAATGGAAAGGAAGCGTTGGGACTTTTTCCTAAAGTTTATACAGCCTGGAGTCTGGTTTATGATTTTTATAGTTGCCGTAAGTTTACTAAATAACAAAAAGGTTGTAATAAGTATAAGTTATAATAAGTAACATCTAAAATTTCAGATACTCTTTGGGCTACTTGAAAAAAGCATTCACTTAGGATGTTGGTCTCTCCTATTCCTAATTAATCAACCATTGCCTAAGAACAGGGGTCAATTGACAATGCTTCTTCTCCCCCTGACATTCATAACTCAATGGTATCTCTCATACTTTACGATGGACGTCGTCGTCCCCCCTTCAGTTTACGTAATACCCACAAACAAGCAGTTGTTTGAAAGCGGGTTCAAATTTGTTATCCCGAGTACAAGCTCTCTCCCAGTGATTAAAGAGCGAGCTCGTTATCCTATGAAAAAATTTGGGATTATTTGGGATCCATCAATATTCGTCCCTCGTCCCGATATACTATCATTTGGAAAAGAACTGGAACCAGAGTTTTTTCTGAGTCTTGGGGCTATTAATGGTATTTACCACACCCACTCAAACATTGCCGTTTTAATGAGGGAAATGAAGTTGTTGAACCCAAGAAGTCATCAATATGGAAATGTGAGTTGTAGCGTAGTCACTCAAGATTGGGATGATGAGCTAAGGTCAATTTGGATAATTGGCAACTACCTTTCTCAAACATTTTTGGAGAAAGCAAACCAGTTGATGGAAAACGGATTCATTAGTTTTTGGACGCTAAGGAAACATAGAAACACACTGTTGAATATGGAGATATCAAAGTAAGAGTTGAGATGATACAGATTGAGTATTAAAATGAAATTGCTGATGAAAAAAAAATGTTTGCAGAAATTGTGAAATAAATGCCGATTATTGTGGAAGTGGGAGGAGCAGCTCAAACTATACTAATATGGGGTTGAGACGATCTTCATTTCTCATTATAATTTTCAGTTTGTGGGGGATTCTTTGTTTGATTTGCATTTTTGTGTTTGGACTCGAGGTTGTATATACGAGACACACGAATGTTAAATTGTTGTTGGCAAATGGATTTTGGACGAATGGTTGGAAAAAATGTATGTGTAAAAAGAGGAGAAGAAGACCTTGGAAAATTGTATCAAGTTTATACAGACAGACATGAATAAAAGTTGTACAAGCTACTGAATATAAGAGTTACACAAATTGTCTCAAAATGTAATTTTATTCACCCCAGCTTACCCTAGCCCTATTGCAAGTTGCAACTGCTATTTATTAATCTCATTTAGCCTCATTTTATAGTTCCTAGGCATTTACATAATTTGACCAAATTGTGAGACCAGATAAATATGCGGTTGAGATACTTGAGATGCCTTAAATTCCTTATTATCATCATTTAAACCTTCTTTGTCAGTTGTATGTTGTATTTGATATTCTTAGGCTGAAACACATTTATCACTACATGTAGAGGAAGTATTTATCGATTACCCTTTTCACTCTGCTAATTTTCTACCACTACTTTGACTGCTATTTAATATGCAGCATCTTTTTAACGAGTAGCAGCTCGTTATTCGTTATCACTGTCATTCGATACTAATGCCAACATTGCCAACTCTGCTTTTTACAGATGCGTGTGCATCTTCACTCCTTTTCATTCCCATTCCACAAAATCCACCACCTTTGTCCTCTATTTTACTCCATCACTCCACAATTTATACACTCCACTTCAATGCTGTATATAGATAAAAGTGAAAGGAGCAGCTGCCGGAAAAAGCGAAAATAATTGCAAAGGTGTAAAAAGGGATAAGTGATAGACGATAAGAAAGAAGGAAAGTTGCACAAAGGGTAAGGGAACAATAAGCATAATGAAAAGAACAATGTGATAAAGGCAATTATGAAAATAGAAAGGGATAATGGAGTCAACTAGCAAAGGGAATAGGAGGTTGGCCCTAGTAAAAGTATTAATCCCCAAATTGGAGAAAGACTTGGCAGATGCAAAATTACAAGTTGCTGAAAGCTCAAAGTTACAGAAATCAGGTGAATTAACACTCGTAATGAAAGTGCAATGGGATGTAATGAAGTAGTGGAGTTGAATTTGGCTAATTTTGATCAATTTTGATTTAGAAACGTTTGCAAACTCAAGGGAGGAGCCTGTCAACCATGAGTAAGGACTAATTTCATGGGATTTAGGAACTATAAAGTAATTTTCATGTTCTAATTTCAGTAACATGGAAATAGTGAATCATTGGGATCAAGATAAAGGTCACGAAGGGGGAGATTTATTATTCCAACTACTTGGGGGAGGACAACCACAAATGCAAAACATGCAAATGGGTAAAATTAAGCTTGAAATTGAAATCATTCGAAAAATACCCAAAATAAATGTTTGCATATTTAAACTTGATAGACGCTTACTATAGCAACGATGACAGCATTGACATCAAAGTGGAAGTGTTGCCTTCCTTGGATTATCTGATGCCCGAAATGGATCTCACCGAGTATGATGCAAATCCAAACGAGGCAATGATTATTTCAAAGCCAACAAAACCAGCCAAACCACCAAAGCCAAAAATTCATTTTTGTCCTGTTTGTAAATCCGTTGGGGTCGATCGAGCATACTCTAAACCATCTTTACTCCGAGCTCATCTTCTCTACCATAAAAAAACAGGGAGAGCAATTCTAACTCCTGGTATTTAATTGCCAAAAAATGCAATAATCTGATAATAGTCTTAATGTATCATTCAAATTGTTATAGGCCATGCAAGAATTGTAGAAGCCGAGGGGACTACTTACAAATGTGCCAAGTGCCCAAACCGTACATTCCCAAATCGAAAAGCATTCAACCAGCACAAAACCCATCACCGTTTTCTCATCCGAAAATATGGAACAGATCGAGAAATTGGTTCAAGGGACAGAACAGAAATTATTCCAATCCAAGATATTTACAATTGTTCATTTTGCCATAAGCAGTTTGAAGACAGGAAGAAATTCCTTATCCACTTAAAAGCTCACAGACGAATTGAACGACGAGAGAAACTTGAAGGACAAGGAGGTCAACAAGGCCAAGTACGAAAACGAAGCCGTTGGTCCCTAATTCCACATCCAGACGAAGTACAAGAATATAAATGTGATATTTGTGGCAAAATTTATCCACCCAAATCCCGTGCAGCTTATCGTTACCATTTGAATCGTCACAAGGAAAAGCAAGCAGAGGAAGAGAAAAAGAAGCGAAAAATGGAAAACATGCGACCAGACATTCCAGTAGCCGACTCATATCACTGTGATATGTGCGACCGAAATTGGACCGCCGACAAAAGAATTTCTTACCTAAATCATGTCAAAATACACGAAAAACTTGAAAGGAAAGGTATGAATCGTCCCATTGCTGAGAAAAAGGAAAAGGGCTCAGATGATGAGGAAGAGGAAGAACAGGATTATTACTGTAAAATGTGTGACAAGCACTTCAATGATAAGAGCAGATTTCGGTGAGAAAAAATACACTTAGTTTTTGGGCTTTGATGTTATTTTAACTTTCGTTGTTGTTGTTCTTAGAGGTCACAATTACTACCATAAAAAGCTTCAAGCAAAAGGACAAGATAGACCCATTGGAGATCAATTTGGCAATAATTCAACGGCTTCTTGGAAAGATGAAATTCCTCTTGATCTTGAGATTTATTCCTGCACAACATGCACAAGTAGAACTTTTGAGGATCGGGACGCTTACATCAGCCACTTGGGCATCCATCGCTCCCTCAAAAGGAAGGGATGTGACCGAGCCATTCTGACCAAGGAGGAATGGAGCTCACGCTCTCAAAAAGAGACAAGTTGCTCAGAATGTAATGAAACATTTGAATCTGCTCGAGCATACCAGGAACATTGTCGAGTAGTTCATCCAAAACAGAAACGAGAAGTATGGACAAATTGGAATGAACTCGTACCAGATCAGGACACTTATTCCTGTTCTACATGCGTCACCCGGACATTCGATAGCCGACAAGCATTCATCACTCATTTGAAAATTCACAAAAGCATGTCTAGGCGAGGGGAAGATAGGCCAATAATGTCTAAAGAACAATGGGCTCAACACATGCGAGAGCTGAAAGCGGAAGCGAAATCAAAGCCTCCAAGAACTGTGCAAAATTTCACTTGCACAACATGCAACAAAGGTTTTTGGAAGCGCTTAGCATACAAAAACCATATGCGCTATCATCAAATCTTAAAACGAAAGGGACGAGATCGAGTAATTAGAGAACGAACAAAGTCATGGAAAGAAGATATTCCACATCAGGCATCATACAAATGCGAGAAATGTCCCGAGCGAGAATTTACTGAGAGAAACAGTTTCATTGGACACCTTAATTATCATAAGATGTTGGAGCGAAAGGGAAAAGGCAGCGCTCCAATTGGACACAGCCGACACAGGAAAGGGGAATTTACTGGAGAGTTAAAATGTACTATTTGCGACAGAATTTTCAAAGACAAGAAAATTTACAAAGGGCACATGAATTATCACTACCAAATTAGAAAAAAGACTGGAGAAGACAGGCCGATAGGGAAAAAGTCGGAAATTCAGTACTTGGGACATGTTGGGGCTAGTGGAGAGCCTGTCGCCGACCTTATGAGTCTAATGATGAACGATTTAGATGGAAAATTCGTTTGTGGATGCGGGGAAAAATTTTATTTTGGGGATGCCTTGGAACATCATTTAAATCTGAAGAAAAGCCAATATTGTAGGAAATTGGAGAAAGTTAAACAGGAACCGAAATATGAAGTTGAGGATTTAGACTTGGTAAACGATGAAAATATTGAAAACGATAAAGAGGACAACAAAGAGATTCTAGTTCACGGAGTCACCAATACAAATCATCCTTCAAGTCGGCTGACCGAAGGTAATCAAGAACAAGAAGTTGAAGATAAGATGAAAGCTTCAATGATCGACCCAACTCCAGAAATTTTAATTGTACAAAATGGGGTTCAAAGTCAAAGTGGAAATGAGGATGAGGAAATGATTGATGAGCCACAAGTTGATTACGAGTTTGAAGATGTTTACGTTGAAAATGATCCATTTCCATTTAATCCCCAAGTAAATCAAAATGATGACGATGATGAGGGGCCTGAACTTAAAATTGAAGCTGTGGAAACCAAAATCACTCCAGTTATTGTAACTGTGAATCCTCAGCAACAATTGAAAACTGCTTCTCAGTCGGTGGCATTAGAAAATGAAGAAGAGGATGATACTTTGGCTGCATTCTATCAATGTCAAATTTGTGATGCAGAAAATCCTTCTTTGACTGAGTACTTAAGGTTAGTAAATAACTATACTATATTTTTGGACGCCAAGTTTAATTTACAAAAAAAAATATTTTAGGCATCAGTACCAACAGCATTTGATTGACCAGTCTTCCCCACTGCCATGTCCATTTTGCGCCCTCCAATTTACCTTAGGCTCGGAACTTCTTGTCCATTGCAAAGAGGAACACAGCGAAATATCTTCATTTCGAGAATTTAATGCGACTTGTCCATCTTGTGATGATTTTATTTCTATCGTTGAAGGACCGGAATTTGAGCAGCATTTCAAAAGTAGCCATCCCAAGTTAGTTTGCAGAATGTGCTCGAAAATGGTCTCAGCTGCACCTGCGCTCAATAAACACATTGTGTCTGGACATCTCAAGAAAAAGCCAATAACTCCAATAATCACTTCCGTTAAAGGGAATCAATAACGAGAGTTTTATGAGTTCGTAATATGTAGCATAAAATTTTACTATATTTTAAACTTGTGAAATGTCAACAATGTAATTCCGTAATAAAACATTCCATTTTCTGTTTGGATAAAAGGAAAAGGGAGCATTCATTCATTTAATTAGTCAAAAAAACAACACAAAAAATGGGCTTCAAGGACAGAAAATACAACTGATGCATCAAAGTAAAGTAACAAGCACTAACTAGATCTCTAATGTTATAAAAGTAGCCTAATAATCTGTTCAAAGTTTTGGATTTTGAAACAATTAAAAATGACCACAGATAAAGAACAAGAAAGTTTGAAACAGCTAAAAGACAGAATAATCCCAATCTTAACGAGAGAAGAACAACGAGATGACAAATATCTTTTGACTTGGCTAAAGGCAACTAATTTTAACGTTGACAAAGCTGAAAAACGACTTCGATGCTGTATAGATTGGCGAAAAGGTACATAAATTAAATTACAGATTAACGATCAACTCTCAAAATACATTCTAATTGACAGCTAATGACATGGATACAATTTTGGAAACAGTAGAAATTCCAGAAGAGTTTAAAGAAAAAGCTCCCATGGCCTACTTTGGAACCACGGACGATGAATATGCGATTTGGCTTTCTCCCGCAGGACGCCATGACTTTATGTCACGGCTGGAAAAATATGGAAAACAAACAATGATTCGATATTACCTTGCAAACATGGAAAGATTTATAAAGTTTATGAAGGAAAATGCTAAAAAGGATGGGAAAAATGTGCACCAGATTTTGGAAATTATAGATTTAGAAGGGTTGGTATTTCCGATGAAAATTCATATCCATATACTTAAACATTATAATTGTAGGTTTCGATTTACTCAACATCTTTGTTCCAAATCTTTTCGCCAGTTTATGTCCGAGTTACAAAATGCCGTAGACATTTTATATCCACAACTTGTTTATCATGCCGTAATCATAAACGCTCCCAAGCCAATCACTGCCATTTATTGGATCTCTAAACTATTCTTGAGCAAGGTAACGTTGGAAAAAGTGTCGATTTTTGGAATCCGTCGTGAACAATGGATTGCCCACTTAAAGGAAAAACAATTTCCAATGCACAATATTCCAGCCCATTGGGGAGGAAGTTTGGAAGGAATAGATGAATTCTGTTCCGGACACGAAATTTGGTTTCAAGGACCTAAGGATATGAAGGCTTGGATAGATAGTAGAGAAAATTCAGCATAGAAATTTATAAAGCAATTATTTATTTAATATTTTCATGTTAAACTATTTTCATCTAAACTTTTCGAACTCTGACCACCGTAGTTGTTTTAATGGTTGGCATTTTGATCACCTCTCTTTTGACTGTAACCACTTGCGTAGTTTTCTTTTTTGTTTGGGTTACATATTGTGTGCTAATTTTGTTGCTTGTTGTTTGCAGTTGCTGCATTTTTACGGGAGTTGGAGCTTTTGGCTTTGGTGCTTTCACAACTTTCTTTGCTTCCTCTGGTTTCTTGTGTCGAATAATGATTCGAATTTTGCCAAAACATGGCTCATTTTCCTCTCTCCCTTTTAGCTTG
Source organism: Proisotoma minuta (assembly GCA_034698145.1). Classification (NCBI taxonomy): domain Eukaryota; kingdom Metazoa; phylum Arthropoda; class Collembola; order Entomobryomorpha; family Isotomidae; genus Proisotoma; species Proisotoma minuta. The sequence goes on along the minus strand of JAQIXN010000980.1, from coordinate 8,581 downwards.
AAATCATTTGCCATATTTCTCAGAAAAGTTTGACGGATTATTAATTCTCGTTCGTCCTGACTTTCGGGTTCGTCACGGGCCAAGACTTTCCCAACGTAATCTGCAGCAGCCATTGCAAGTCCGTAATCCAATCCACTGTCTTGTTGTTTTCCATTTTTGACTTCGGAAGATTGAATGAGGGCTGTTTTAGAGTGTTTTGACAATTTCTGTGGGTTATTGGAAAATTTGTTAAAGATTTTGCTGTGTTGTAAATTTATGACTTGATTGGTTACAGTTTTATATCACATATCTAATAAAAGTTTATTTAAATAATTGTGAAATTTCCATTTTTTGGAATATTTCGAAAACACTAATGACTTGTAAAATATGAATACCAACCACGATTAATAAATTTCTCACCTCTGATTGATATTGTTCTTCTGCTTGTTGTCTCTTCTCTTTCTTTGCTTGGACTTGAATCACGTTCGCTTCCAAATCATTTCTAATTCCATCTTGTCTTCTTTCTTCTCTTATTAATGGTTCTCCAGGAATTCTGACCCCACCGTATTTTTTAAGGAGAACTTCAACTTCCTGCTTTCTCCTTAGTTGACTCACACTGAGGTTTCTAAATTTACTGCGAGCAATTGATGGTGGCATTTCAACAATTTTTAAATATTTGATGATTTCCGTTCCGTAAATGAAACTTTACTGCGTGCTTGGTTTTCCAAGCTAATTTTCTTTTGTGTCGTATTTATTATTAGACCACAAAAGTCCTCGTCACTCACTCAACTTTCATGCTCAAGTTGACACTAACTAAGAAAATACAAAGCTAACTCCACCGCATTCATTAGTTTGTACTTGTTCTTGCCAAATAATTTGGAGAAATTGCCAAGTTTTAAACACAACTGTTTTCACCAGATGGTAATTATTAGTTGTGTTGTGAAGATTATAAATAAATATACCGAGAAATGCAAAAATGTAGAACTGCAGCGACCTTCAGTAGCAATCATGAGAAAAGAATTAATTATGGTGGCATTATAGCCATCATATTTTTTGAATTGCATTTTAGATTTGATGCAAAACATTAAATATTTATTTTTGCATTCAAATTTAACTTTGTAATTAGCCAAGAACTTATCCAAAAATACATAAATAACCACTTCGATAAAATAATGTCATTTTGCCTGATTCTGCTTGACAAATGTTTCATACAATTTCTGCAAAGTTCCAATTGCTTTATCCCGATTTTTCCCCTCAAATATTTTCTCCCACTCGTCCTGCACCACATATGGATGAAGATCATCCGTTTCCAAGTATTTCCAATATCTGCCAACAATCAAAATGTTTGAATTTTTATGAATACATAATTTGTCACTCTTACTAACTTTTTCGTATCAACGGTTGGAAAAATTCGGGTAAATCCTGAGCCTTTCATTCTACTTAGCTCGTCTTCTGAATCCATCAACTCTCTTACATCTTCCATTTTTAACGTGGGAGTAAGACCATTAAGATCAACTCCATTTCGTTGTTCGCTTTCTCCAGACACTTTTACATTTTCTAAATCTACTTCGAAACCCACTAAATTTAGCATGTCAACAGCATGTCTTCTGTAGAACTCCCATTTATTGGCTGCTTCGTAAGCAGGGCTGCGATTAATCTCGATTAAATAAGTTTTCAGCTCCAGATCCCACATAAAGTCGAAAGACCAATATTGATAAACGTTTCGTTTGTGAGGCATCCATTTTAGAATCTCATCTCCCATCAGTTTTTCCCCCATACAGAGAGATTTCAGAATTATTTCCAAAATATCGTCTTGCATTCTTTGGACTGGGAAGCCTTTTGTGGCCATGTCTCCTAATAGAAGAGAAAATAACAAACGTGTGTTGGACAATTACAAAAAAAAACAGCTTACTCCAAAATTCTGTAAGCGTTGATCGCTTTTCTCCCATTACATCCAAAAGAGGAATATTTTCATTGGCTTCTGAATTTTTCATAACATTTTCATAATTCCCAAAAATCTTAACCACTGCCTCATCATAAACGTAGACCCGGAGGGGATGGACAGATGTTACAAGAATCGAATATCTTGGCTCCATCCTATTGTTATTTAGCAGAAGCGGGTCTTTCAAAATTAGTTGAGCCACGGCGTCTTCTCCTCTTTCATTGGTTTGCCTAAATACAGATAGTTTAAAAATTGCCCAAAATTTTAGACAAGAATGTACACAATATTACCATACTTTGCATGATTTGGAAGCTTTTCTAAAGACCCAATGAGTTCAATGCCCTTAAGTCTGTTTGCGGTTGAAGGTTTATAAATCCACAATTCTCCTGTTTTCTTTCTTCTCTCAAATGTTTTCTTAAACTCCAAGAATTCTTCAGGGAGTATGAAGCACTTGAGATAAAATGAGAATTCACTTTCCCCAAATTTCTTTTGATATCTTTCGAAATTTTTCCAAAGCTCTGTTTTGAAATCTAACGTTTCCGACCCAGGCATCCAATTGTATTTCTGAGTCCTATGTTTCACAATTCTTTTGGGGTCCCCAAGGGGATAAGGATATTGCTCAGGACCATGGTTCATAAAACCAAACCAGGAACAATCATTTGGAGAGAAAGGAACAAGAGTAAAACCGGTGTCGGATATCATTTGCATGATGAGTGAAGATTTAGCAATCTCCACAAAGTTTAAGTGTCCAAATAGTTGTTTTCGCCTCTTTTTGCATGTTTCACAGCAACCTTGTGCAAACCGAAAATTGATTGATGGTGATATGACTTTGGGAAATAGAGAGGGGATTATGGGAATATCATTGCATATTGGACAGTTTCCTGTAACGAATAAGATTTTAGAATTTGAATACTATTGATTGTTATTTTATTTATGTAACTTGAAATATTGTACCTAGATCCATAGCAGAATTATGAGTATTCAAAGTGAGAATGGGACGGAGTCCTTTAACGTTTGTACTCACACAGCTCACACTCCTGTCGATTGATGATAACTATTAAATGCCAACTCGTGACTGGAAACTGACTGAACGTAAGTATAGTACAACTACTTAATTATTTAAGCCATAAAAAGGATACTAAATAGTTTCATGATAAAATATATATGTACTATACAAAGTAGCTCTAGCTTAAAAAAGTTGATTTGGGATGAATTAGTGTTCAGATCCAACATATCGCATCTGTTTTTTCAGCTGCCCTATAATAAATACAGATAAGCGCATACTTTTAGTAACCCTAACCGCATCACATCTTTTTATAAATAGTGAAAGGTATATATAAGTAATTTCGATTATCTCACATAAATTTATACTTGCAAATATTTATACATGCTTTAAAGTGTTGAAATAAACAGCTTTTTAAAGCTTATACTAGATATATGTATAGCTTGGGATTAGTTTAACAATAATATTAATCCCTGTCTAGACAGTAATGTTCTGAACACGTTTCAAAATGTACCAAACTGGTTAAATCCTGTCCGCATATGTAAACATGATAGTAAGTAGAATTACACAACTTTTGCAAATGCATTAGTTACATAAAAGTATATGGGATGCTCAATAAGCGTTGGATCTGAAATGTATATTTTTATCATATTTTGGCTTCGTCGATAAAAATGAGCAAACAAGAGGATTAAAATAAATGAGAAACAAGTTTACTTCAAGTTGCAATACAGAACACATAGAATCCATTCATTGAGTGAATCTCCAAAAAGTAAATGCTCCAGGCAATTTTTTTAGTACGCTATTTTAGTACTCTACTTAAGCAGCTGAGGTTATTTGTCAATGGTCATGACTTAAACACATCTTAAATACAAAATCAAACGTTGAGTTAGCATATTGTTCCATAATCATTTCAAGATAGATAAGCACATATAAAGTACATATTTGACATGTGCAGCGGAATGCGTGAGAAAAAGTTACATGAATGAATGAACTACGAGACCTATGGAATCAGAGTTGGTAAGCGTTTTTCATGCATGCTTTGCTTGTTTATTTATTTAACATTGAAATGTTTTAGTTGTACAAGAATTACACTTTGAAATTCGGAACCATTTATTTATCACTTTCAGCAAACCGACAAATACAAATTTGGTCATAATGCCTGATAGAAAATCCACAGAAGAAAAGCTATTTCCCCCTCCCCCACGATCTACACGCCTACAAATTTCCCTTTTGCTTGCCATTATTGTCACAATCTTCCTTCAAATTGTTTATCATGAAAGCTCACACAATTTTTGGAACTGCAGCTATCCCAATCAATTGCCTGGGATTTTACGGATTTTTATATATTCTGGAATTTTGCTACTTTCCCTTGTGGCCCCAGTTACGCGACCTCCTTCTGGAGATTCTCCACTTCAAGCTCATTCTCTTTGGGAGTTTACACTTCCAAATTTTCGTGGTTTTGAGGGATGTGCAAAAATTCTACCTTCGTCTCTGATAAATTATAAAACTCTGCGGCTTCTTCAGAGTTTGGTCCTAATTGGATTCATTCTATCCATACTTGGAGTTGGAGGACAAACGCCACCAACTTTTACTGCATTTGGCTACCTCATTTTACATGGAATTAATCAGTTCTTTATCAAAGTAAGCTGGAATGATTGCTGATTCAAAATGCTAATTATTTACATTCAATTTCCAGGTAAATCATCGCTGGCATGTTCCAACGTTGACTCTTGTGGCGTTAGCATTTGCAAATGGCCGTGGATCATTATCCCTTGACTATTTTCTTTCTAACCATTTTCCCCATTATCCATTTAATCCCTCTGAATCTAATTCTTCTATATTAAACGCCAGTCTTTCAAGAAAAATTGTACTGGCCACAGGAATATTCACGCTTTGGGCGGGTGGGATTTCTAAACTGTTAAATTCTGGGTTGGCTTGGTCCAATGGTCATCCCCTCAAGTTTTTTATGAGTTTCTCGGGACAGGGGACATTTCCTCCTTTTAAACGCTTTCTTTTGTCCTCACATTTTATTGTCGCTTTCCTGTCTTTTTCTTCACTATTTTTTGAGTTGCTTTCTCCCGTTGCTCTATTTCTGGGTCCAATTCCAGTTTTGCTGTTCACTTTGGCAACGGGTAAGTATCTTATATAACTGTATTTATATACCTTCAATTGTATTAAATGTTGTTGGTAAATATGAATCATTATTCCAATTTTCAGTTGCCTTTCATGTTTCCATTTGGCTGACAATGAAGCCTAATTACTGGCCACAAACGTTGTGCTATGCGTTAGGCGTCCACTGGGAATACTTCTTGGGTTATGATGAACATTCCAATTGTGTTCAAAGCGAGCTGCCATCCATTTTAATTTCATTTTGCGTCACATTGTTTTTCGGAGTTTGGTTCTTTGCCACATTCTTTCGTATAGAATTTTGGCCAATTTCCTCCATACCCATGTATTCTTTCTACAGACATGGACCAGAATGGGATCGGAGATGGTTAAGAGATTTGAAACAAGCAAAGTTTGCAGGGGATGAGCCTTTTGAATTTGGATACCCTTATATCTTTGGTTGGAGTCCGGAATGGGTGAGAATGGAATATAAATGTACATAAATTACAATGTTTTGAATATTTTTATTCTATTGGCAGGTCAAATTAGAAATTGTCTGCAATGAAAACAGACTCAACATCCTTCAACTTGCTCAAGACTCGAAAACCTATAAACGTGGGATCACTGGTAAACACTTGGATAGCATTTTGTTCAAGATTATACGCTACGAATTAAATGGCGAAGACAATGGGAAGAAAATGGTGAAAATTTTGGCAAGCCAGTTCAAAACTTGCGAATGGAATTTACCCAAATGGGTTGAAGATTCCAAAACCGAGTTTCAAGTCTCGATAAATTTAAAAGAAGGACTACACTGTGTGATAAAAGTTCTTTGGAATAATTAAAAATACAAAAGTAGCTGTGTGAGTGATGCATCCAAAACATTTCAAATTAAAGAATAAATATTTTTTTAAATAAAAATGTGCAAATATTTATTTATTCGTTGTAACAATTTTATGAAATTCTGCAGTCTTATGTCCTCTTTACAAAAAGAAATTAACCCTAAATCTCAATAATATCATGACATTCCATCATGCAATAAATTATTAATTTGTGATGCTGGTATTAGTCCCCAACGTTGCATAAATGGCAGACACAATATGTTGGAATAAAAACACATTCCTATAATTAACAAGAGAAAGCCAACTGGTTGAAGAAAATAAAAATGCTCCCATCCCAGCCCTAAACTAACAGCCCAAATTAAAAATGTTCTAAAAGAATCTGCAACAAGAATTCGGGTGATCGCTGATAACTCTTTGGTAAAAATGACTCCCAGCAATTTGGATGTCGATATGGAAATTGCTGTTCCTAAAATTGAAGAATATTTTATCATATTTTGACCTCTTGGGTAATTTTTGCAATACATGTAATTAATCAATTACCTGCAAAAGCAAGGGAAAGTTCTCCATTATTTTGGAGCTGGAAGTATCCATCTACGGCGTCTTCTATTACGTTTCTTGGTCCGATACCAAACGGTTCTGGGGCATGGATGAAATACATTGGAATTAGAAAAACCCCAAGGATAAAGAATCCAAAGATGCCTTCCCATCCAATAATTTTTGAGGGTGGAATGTTATATTTCCTAATTATATTTTCCTCGTAAACAATCTGACAGGCTGTAAACACTTGAGCAAGTACTACGAGCAAATCTCCTGAAATAATAAAATAAAATGGTTTTGAATCCAAAATTGAAATGAATGCAATTTTTGACATACCTAAAACATTTCCATTTCTTCCTTTGAAGTCAGCCAATCCAACAATTACTAGTCCCATAATGATAAATCCTATGCCCAGCCATTTAATTGGGAGCAACTTTCTCCTTAAAAATAGCACCGTTAGTAGTCCAGTGAAGAGAATGACGGATGCTTTGAGCATTTGAAATGAGGCCGGACTTGTCAAAATTAGGCTGTTGAATGCGAGGGCAGCCACGGCTATGTCCATAAGGGCTGGAGGCAGCAGAACCCAACAATTAAATGGCTCTGAAGGAGGCTGCATTAGTGCATATTCGTTTTCTTCCTGTTAAATGACCAAAAAAGCAGGATTTAAAATTTTTAAATTATTTACAAATATTTAAAACGTTCTTACAAGTGAAAGTTTCCTTCTTAAAAATGTAAAAAATGAAAATGAGAAAAAGCATAAAATTTCTCCAAGAAACATGACAAATGCTTGAAGAAAAGGATGATCAAATTTTCTTGGCAATTTTCCATCTGCACCAATTGATTGCAATCGATCTGTCCATCTTAATATTAAATCAAAATTCGTTATCATTCTTTTGATAATTACTATCAAACTTACTTTATGCCAAGGACGCCGAGAGAGCCAGTGATGACCATTAAAAATGCCAACCAATGTTGCTTATTATTCATTTTGTAATGATTTCAAATATTAGATTATTGTTAAGTGTATATATATGATGAATCCAAATTGTCACTTTGATCTTAATATTCTGTTCCTATTTTCAAGCATTTTAAATTACTTGATGTCTATTATTTTTTATGATTAAGTAGGAGTTTCTTTGTGTAAATGATCTCGTAAGTAAGAGTTCATTCGACAAAGAACCAGCTGATATCGAGATCAAAGTTGGAGTTCGTCAGCTATGAAATGAAAGTGAATTGCGTTCGTGTGTTGCATGCAACTTCTTCGTGCAAGTTACATAAAGCATATTGCATTTTGTCCAGATTAAATGTTTATTATTCCCTTATTTCCCTTCCATAAAAATTCTTAGGACTTTTAAACTAATTTAATCCCTCTAGGAAATTATTTTGATGCGCAAATTGCGCAATTCAAGGCTAAAGATGGGATAGTAATTAACCTAACTTAGGTTTATTGTAAGACTTGTTATGGCATACAGAGAACTCAGAATTTTAAGGATTTTTACTGAAAAGGGGATTATAAATTACAATTTTAATGGGATGAGAAATTCTGCTTCATAAATAGAAATTTTGATTAGTCCCAGATTCACACTAAATGCATATTTTGTTAACCTAAGCGTATGCAAAAAATACTACTCAGATAATAAACATAAATTTTCAAAATCATAAGTATTAAAATTTGTTTTAGATTTTTAGATAATTGGAGCTCTAGCATCTAATCTATTTGGCTATTATAATATTAAACATTCAACGTCGGTCAACGTAGATTGTACACGATAAATTATCGTCGATAATGTAAATACTATACCCTTTATTTTTTTAAATAGTCAACATTAATTAACAATCTTAACTTTCCCATAGGTTAAGTATGTAGACTAAAAATATACTGGAAATTCCCATGTTCATCTTTCACAGAAAAGGGTGTATTTTGAGTATTAGGGATTTTCCATAAAAAATCGACCCTTACTTTAGAAATGTATTTTAACTATGCTAAAAAGGTTCAGCTTCATACATAATTCTACCTAAAAATGAGTATAAAAGACATTAAAACGTACTCTAAAAAATCATTCCGATCTCAAAGCTCACCAGCTCAACAAATCTTCAAAAGTCTCAAATTTTCCACAACTAAAAACTTCCATTTTTTTCCAAAATGGCTTTCACCAAGTCTCTCATCATTTTAGC
>JAQIXN010000979.1:0-24735 GCA_034698145.1 Proisotoma minuta | reverse complement strand
CAATTATTATAATTTTATTATTTTTATTAGCATTAATTTAAATTGTTTTCTGCAACTTACTCTTCCATTTTCCATCAAAAAAAATGAATGATCGACCCCTGCAGAAATAGAGACACATCTTGCGCTAGATCTTATATGCAAAAGCTGAGGTTGGAGCTCTGATTTATCATGGCCAAGTCCAAGTCTCCCATGTCTGCCTGCTCCGCAAACAAAAATTTCTCCAAACTGTGATAAAAACAGAGTGTGATAGTGTGAAACAGCAACCTGAAATTTAAATAAGCAAAACAACAAATCAAGTCAAATGTTAATAATATAATAATAACATTATATTATTTATATACCTGCATGATTCGAGTATTATTTTTCTTAAACATTTCCAATTGTTCTGGTGTTGGTCTGCTTTGTTGGAGCAAACTACCCAAAGTGTAATTATCATTACTTCCCCAAACAAACAATTCAGTGGGATCTGATTTTATGTTGACTTCAAATGCTCTCGGGCAATCAGCATTGCATAAGTCCAGGGCTGTCATTCCCTCATTATCTTTCAAATGTTGGTCAGCATTAAACTATAAAATTTCAACCAGTCAGTCAAGAGTTTCTTTCGCTAATTATTATTATATTTATTATATAGGGTCATACGTTAATTAGACTTCGAGCCACATGAATTTGACCAAAGAAAATACTTCTGTGTAGTGGTGTGTAACCCGAAATTTTATCTCGCTTATCAGTATTTCCCCCGCAACGTTTAACAAGGTATTCTAGGGCCTATAACACAAATTATTTGTTAATTATCTTAAGCTTCTTATACACAATAGTTGTATACTTGTCTTACCTCAACATTTCCAACTGATGCAAGAATATGCAACGCTGTCCTTCCAAATTCATCGTTCACTTGAGCATAATTGGCACATTTTTTTGCAAAAAGGGGAACAGCGTTAATTCCTGAAGCTCCAGTGGAAATAGAACAAATGTCCCTTCCGTGTTGAAAACTGTAGCAATTTTCTAAGCAATCCAATGCTTCAGATAGTCCACCAGACATTGTAGAAGCTTTATAATTAATAATGACAAAATATATATATATGCAAACAAACTAACAATTCAATATTATCTTAATCCTTCCCTATTTGACTCAGTTATTTGACAATTATTTTTGAAGATATTAGTTCTTGAATATTTAAACCCTTATTAGACCTAAACCCGTTCTAAACCATTAAATACAAAGATAATAATAATAACAAAACTATACAAGTCTACTTGAAAGAGAAAGTGGTGACGTCCAGGGAAAGTTATCCGTTTGTGATCAATGGAAGGGGACCTTAACCTAAGCCTTTACTCCATAATTGCAGTTGAGGCGTCTTTTACAAGGACATGCTTTTGAAATTGACGAAAATTACGGATTCAATAAATAAAACAATTTGGGAAAGGGAAAAGAAAGTAACAATTGTAGGGCAAGTAATACTCATTATCGCTATTTTAGAATATACTATTTTAGAAGTTTAAAGGAATATCACAACTGCTCTACAATTCCTAACAATAGCTTATGACCCGAAGGGATTATCAATGTTATCAATAACAGCTAATTTTATACTATTTCTTTCATTCAATTATCAAATGAAATGGAATGTCGTTTTAGGTGGTGTGTGACCTGGATGCTGTAGACGAGGAAAAGGTCACGATGCAGGTCACAGTGTCTTCGATAGATAAGTGAGTACCAATTGCTAACTGCTGACAAAACAAAACAAAAATATTCAATGTTTATAAATTTTAATATGGCCATGAAAATTACCTCTTTATCTTTTCCTTACCTTCACCAATATAATATAATTTGAATTGCACTACTATAATTTTAATTTGTTTCCGGATTTGCTGCACAATTAATTTGGCTGAATTTGAGGTAGAAAATTCCCGTCTTCCGACGAATGACCTTTGGGAAAAGTTCAAAGTATATTTTGAGTTGGAGAAAGTCACGTCACCCCGAAAGATGGACACGTCTCAATTTCCTCACAACTTGTCATAATAATTACATTTTATTCATTTTATCTCGTCAACTCAAGGACACTGATAACTCTTTAGACTCTTAAATAATATATAACTTTAATAATAAGTAGTTAATTTTAATTAATGATCCTTTCAGGGTTAAATCCAACCTGTCCTCGTTTGTCCAGTCACTGCAGACTTTCCTGAAGGGGGGATAATGCCGGATTTTGTGGTGGAATGGCGTGGGTCCTCTTCCACAGGGGGTGGTGTTACTTTAACCGGAAGGTCGGCTTCGTTGATGACTTGGGCCTGTGTCTCAATGTGGACAACTGTGTAGTTCTTTTTGCTCCCTTCCTCTGTCTCGTCACAGTCCTCGACAGTTGATGGTTGTTGAGGGGGTGGGGTCTCTGGGGGATTTTTCGTCGAAGGCTTCCTCTTCGTCTCAGCCACGCTTTGGATAAGCTCCTCGTCTGCTTTCTCTTTTGTGATGGCTTGTGTAAAAGTCTCGGGTTGGAATTTGCTCAGCTCTCTTTTAATCGGTCCTAAAATGGGAGTCTCAAGCTCGGATGATTTCTTTTCTCTTTCTTTTCCCATTGCTTTTGGATCCGTTTTCAAAGACGTATTTCTGGATTTAAGTCCAATTATTTTCTTCTTCTTGCTGGTGGTCCAATAGCCCTTTGACCTCGTGGGGGCAGGGGACGATCCCTCCCCTTCATTTATGTGACTCATTAACATTTTTGTCTTGAACTTGGCATAAGCCACTCGAGTGGCTGCGGAATGTTCTTGTAACTTTGGATTGTATTCTGCCAATCTGTTGGATTTAATATATAAACCATCAATAAGAATTTTTGTCGTATAAATAGAACGTCGTTTTTAAAAGCGTACTTTTCAGGGTCCATTGAAAACAATGCAGCATTTTCAGCTTCAATTCGCCTTCTTCTTGTACTGATATTTTTCTTTTTAAGGGAAGTTTGTTTTGACCCTAAAAACAAAGGAAAGATAATATGTAATTGTAATGTGAATGATAACCTACCAATTGGATCAGCTCGGACAGAAACTTGTCTGACCAATGCATTCCAATCTTTCTTTTCCTTCTTTCCCCCGATGGCCTTTGCTATCCTGGAAAACACGTCCCTTGCATTCCCTTCTTCGTTTATAATTGCTTCTTTTATGGCGTTCTCAATCACGCCAATTTGGAAGTCCTTCATGAGTCTTCGTTCCATAACTTTCCCCTTTCGGCCAGAAAGGAGTGCCCCTCCCGGCTGAAGATTCGGTGTCCTCATCCCATTCGTCCGCAGGACATCAATGAGCTCATATCTGAAGGATGAAATGTCCTGACGAATCTCGTTAACGTCATCCTCAGAAACGCCCGCTTGGTCTTGTTTCCTATATTCCTCTGCACTCACAAAACGTCGGACAAGGAGTCGCGTTATGTGCATATAACGTTCCATTGCTCCCCTCATCTATTGGAACCCCCATTAATATGTCAATAAGAACAAGAACAGTTTAAATTGCACTTGCTTTTAATGAAGGGACTCTTTCCAACTGTTTTCCACAGCAAAAAAGCCGTCGGATGCTTTTAAATGCTGGAATTATATTGAATGGGGGAGGGACCGTAGCGCCTGGAAAATTTACCAACGGATGAGGAATAAATTACACAAGTTGTTAACAAGTTTCCTTTAGTTATTACCCTCATCGAAGTAGCTAATCCATAACTTTGACCTTGCAAACTTCCACTCCGTGTCACTCCTTTCCTGCAAAGTGCCACATAAAATATTTCATGAGGGAGTCTCAAAGAAGGCACATTAATTATTGCACCCACGGAAATGATTTGATAAGAGTTTGACATCATTGCAATTAGTAAGTTGAGCAAGACAATGACATTGATGGCAGAATAAAAGCCGAACATGAGAAGTCCCCAGAAGCGTGTGAATCCTTTGATCCCTGTCAATTCAAATGCGTCCAATTCCACCAAACCAAAACTGGCCCAGAACAAAGACTGAGATGTTTCAAATAGACTGAAAAAATAACACAAGAGTAAAGTAAAAAAAATCCTCATCAAAGCATTGATTAAATATACAATTGCACAATTGAACGTTTTTAGAGAGAATTTAGCTGCCCTAGAGCAAAGTAGCATTCTGGGAGAAAGCACAACAACGGACATCTGCATGTTACTTGATAGCCTTATATACAATGTATACAATTTACACAACATGTTAAAGAGTATTATTGTCTTCTGTGGGTGGGGGATTTATATATATATATATTGAAACTTGTGATTCACTCACTTTGCAAATCTTCTCCAAATGAAACAAGAGTCTCCAGTAGCGTCATAGTCTGGCTGGTTATTTGGCAGAGAGTAACATTTGCCCTTCTCCAAGTCCGCATAGTACCACAAAAGTTGGTTGAGACCTGTAAATTACTTTTTCTTGTAAAAACAACTTTTGTTGTTCAAAGTAACGTCTTCTTACCGCATCCAAATGCAAAAAGAACGAGAGTGTATATAAAAAAGAACTTTAAAATATCTACAATCATTCTGCCCAAGGATATTTGCAACGGACCCAAATGGGGATTGATGCTGAAAATGTGGACCAGTTTGAGAAAGCTGAAATTATATAACAATTTGTATGCATAAAAGCTCTTTCTTAAACACTGTTTGTTTGTTTTATAAACTTTTTAACCTAAATATCATTGCTGCCCCAAATGCACCCTCTGACAACAACATTGGGTCAAATTCGTCCCAAGACTCTCTCGGGTAGTAGGGATCTTCTCCTTCCCACGACTCTCTCTGAAAAGCATCACATTTTTATTTACTCAAACTCAATACCAGCTTTTCCAAAGTAAACATCCAGTGAAAAGAATTGGAAAAACTTTAACGTCATCAATAATTAATGGTTATGAGATGGACGTAAGTAAAAGAGATGATGCTTTCGCCAGTTTACACTTGGATTATTTGAAACATTTTGTCATTTGATCATCTCATTGAGGATATGTTATTAAATTATAAAACCAACCAAAACGCAGTAGAATGCTGTTGCTCTTAACGCGATCCAAGCCACGTAGAAATTGTTGGTTATAAAATCAACAACGTTCCATAAGTCGCTTATATATTCAATCAGTCCATCCGACCACAAGGATTTGATTTCAGCCCAAATCCATCCTGTTACACGAGATACAATTAAGGTGAATAATTAATTGCTCCCTTTTCGTGTCCCATTACACTTAAAAGGATGCAAATTACATGAAAACAACACACTTACCAAAAATGTAGACAATGATGGTGGATTCCACGAGGCCAGGTAGCGCCCTAATAATAAAAAACTTTTGTATTTTGAGTCATTACAAAAATTTGTAAACAATTAAGAACATGTACCCTCGTTCTTTTCTACGCCAATCTGCCAAAATTTGATGCATCCAATCATTTCCGAACCATTCCAAAACCAAAAATTCAAATCGTTGAGATGCAGCAGCCAATAAAGCTTTAGAGAAAGAGAAAGTTAGCAAGTTACATAAACATGAATGCAGATATAGAAAGAATTCTCACTCAAAAAGAGGACATATGATGCGGAATGACAAATAAATTTCACAAATGGTTTCTTCAAAAATTTTCCCTTTTCTGAATCTGGAGCAATCATGTAATGAATACTGTAGATGGGAAACATCAACCCCAATTTTGCAACGTCGATTAGCTATTTTTTGTGAACACTTAATTAAAACAGGATTTAAAACAAACCAACAAAACATCATTTCTCCCTTAAGAGATAACCTGAGAAGCCAATGTTTTTCGACGAAATCCAGGAAGTCCTTCGTACCACATTGCGGCTAAAAGTTGTTGGACCGAAGGATGAGCCACAAACTATAATTTTCCATATATAAACATTTTGAGTCAACTTTGTCTCAATTTCCCCACTCACCTTCTTCTGCTTGTATTTTATAGCCATTTTGAGTCTCTCTAAATTTTGCCTTTCTCCAGGCTCCCAACTCTCGTTCCCTTGCTCAGTTTTGTGATAGTTTAACAGAGTTTGGAGTTCCAGAGAGGTTCGGGCGTGACCTAAAAGCATTGTTGCGAAATCCTGGCACTGAGCTCGCAATTCCTTAAAAAAATCAAAAACAATGAAAACACAAAAACTCACTTGAAACAGTGATTACAAGTCATATCCATATTCTTGAGGATTATATTTTAGATGTTTTCGCCATTATTATATTACAGTGCAAGAGAGAAACAATGGGTTAAAATTCTGTTTTTCATTCAGAGTGAGAAATAATCTGGGTAGATTTCTATAATCCTTAAACAAAGAACTGAATTATTGTCCATAACACTAAGTTTCCAAGTAATTTGAGGAGAAAATAATAATCCAGCCTACGCCAATCTCAAAACCATGCAATATTTCATGACATTGGCTCTCAAAAATATATACTTTCCCATTCTCCAACAATATAAAGTTGGGTGAAAGTATAAAAGTTGGCTTTTGTAGAAACTCGGCACGCGATTTATTCCTCGTCATTTGGAGTGTGACATGTAATGAAAACACTCCCGATGCAAGTGTCATTTCTTTTTCACCATCATCTACAATAATGGCATTGAGTTTCTCTTAATCCCGAGACTTGGTCCCTCAACACGGGCCATAATATAAATACTAATCGCCCGTTTCACTTTGACTTTGAATTTCAATCTTGGGAACATGAAAACATAATTGGAAACATCAAACCCTAGGGATGGGACTCTGATTTCAGATTTCACACAAAAACATTTCATTTCTAAAACTTTTACTAGCACAACCATACAATGTTTTTGATCCTACGCATATTGGATTAATGTATATGTACATATACTAACTATAAAATGCAGGTGAAACTAGATCAATTGAGAATTTTCTGGCTCTATGATAAAGACATGTATGTATGAAGCAAAAACTTACATTATATTCACCCCGAAATTCGGCTTCAGCTCTTGCCAAACGACGCAATTCCCACGATAGTTCAAAAGCAGTTAGAAATGGGTCTTTGGAAGACAAACAAATAAGAGAAGGACTAGCCAAGGCACGATAAGCATTAATTCGAGATCTGCAACAAACAAAACAAAGGAATTCAAAGTAAATTGAGAAAGTTTAACTTTGGGGTAATTGAGACTTTTCTCAACTTGCCTCGAATGTCGAAGAGAGTCTTCCAAAGCTGCTGAAACACATGTGTCACATCCACATTTGACATCATGAGGGACAGGGATAGTCGCCCCACGGTCCAACAATATTTTGATAATTTCATAATTGTTTTTATGAGCTGCTAGAATGAGTGGGGTGATGTCCGGGGTAAAAGTTGCAGTGTCTCGATCCGCAGCTTCCCAACTCTATAGATATTTGTATATGACACAAATGTAAATTACTCGAAGCTATACAAAATTAAGTAACTTGGGCTCATCTGTTGGAGGAAATTCACAAGTTGCTAATGTCACGATTTACATGAAATTGTAGGAATGTAGATTGTGGACAGATTTTGAATAATATAGTAACTGCAATATTCTCATGGGAATTTGTTAATTTTGATCAATTCTGCTGAATCCCAAATCACATCTTTCCCTATTTCCCGATCCAATCGATTTCTCAAGTTTTACATATCAGAAGTCACCAATGCAATTCAAAGGTGAGCCAGCGAACACTCTCCCATGAGAAATGAATTGTTTTGTTTGAAGCAAACTGCGTACATTTTAGAACCTTTACTATTCTTGGAAATTTTAGAAAAGCAGTTGAATAATTCATAATTTAGCATTTAGCCTATTGTGCTATTTGTGTTTGAGTAATATTCATTGTACATTTGTACTAATAGGGCTTCTTCATGTGGCTCATAAATTTTCTCCTGGTCGTATGCACTTTTGTATTGTTTTAAATTTAAATGTGTAATGCTTACATATGGAGTTCCAGGTTGATGATGTGTCTCCTCCCACTCCAATAACAACTCAACTGCTTCAACATATTCTTCTTTAATTGCATGGAGCAACGCGTCCTGATAAATGCAATTTACAGTTTTAAGAAAAGAAAAGCTCATATGTAAAAAGTATCTAAGTACATTACTTTGACTTTGACTCCTTCGTCTAGAAGAAGTTGAATGAGTTCATAATTCTCATTTTCAATTGCTATGGTCAGTCCATTGCGTCCTAATGGATCCACACAATCCACGAGTAACACGTCATGTTGACCCCTGAACTGTTCAAGCATTCTAAAAGCCATATATAATCCATATAACTTTCTTTTTGCTCATCAAAGAGCATATGAAAAGTTTGATACCGTTTAATACTGGCCACATCACCGCGTTCTACAAGAAGAAGAAAACGTTTTTCCTCTTTGGTCTGAGCTCCCAATCCATCCGTGGACGGAGGGGCTTCTTGATAATCCTCAGTGTCCATCGGAACCTCATTTTCTAAAAGATTGTCCTGCGAGCCAGCTTTTCCTTTGCTGTTCATTTTTTAAGAGAAAACTTTGAAACTTTGAGAAAAGATGTTTGTTAAAGTTGTTGCGCTCTTGTCAATTAAATAGTAATTGAATGAAATATTTCTCTTTTTCCATTGTGGGCTGGCTGGCACTAGACTATAAGTTAAATAACTTTCTCGACCTTTTTCTATTCTAAATTTTAAAACCTTAAATCATTAAACGAATGAAGTGAGATAGATGATGGAGATTATTACTTCTGAGCTAAAATGACACTAAGCGAAATAGAAAAAGGAGAAATCATATATTGACTACTGTCCATCATGATGATAATGCTTTTAGACATCAAGCATAGAATTATTAGCATGTAAATTACATTTCACCAATAGTTAATCCAATAAAATTGGGCACTAGGAGAAAGTTGGGCATGTACTAGGAAACCTTGCCTGTGTACCTAGCAACTTGCTTTTTTGCCATTTATATCCAACTTGAGTGTGATTGGGTCAAAATTTGTAGTGTCTTGGACATACAGTGTATGTACATATGCATATTTACATACAATATCCAATGAAACCCTCGACACACCTTGTCATTTTGATGTGTCTATTTTTGATGAGACTATTACTGTCTTAATTTCTGAAAGTTTTATTTTTTTTGTTCTAATTTACATGAAACGGATGAAAATGTTAAATGAATTTATGTACTTTTGTTAAAATTTTGTTCATAGGATTGGATTTTGGAATCCAAAATCCAAAATTTGGATTTATAATGTGATTGGGCAGTGGTAAGTGGGTGGGGTTGGAAAAGATGTCATCAAAGAGTTGTGTGAAAAGTATGGGATGAAAGATTTGAGGGAGAAAGTGAGTGGGCGCGTGTGAGACGTTAAAAGAGTGAGCAACAGGCCAAATGCTCAGCATCCCTTCCCAAACGTCCACGCCAACAACTCCGACCCTCCAACAACCTCCGTCCCAACATTCTACATTGTTCAAACATTAAATGCATGGAAAGTGATTAAGAGTTTGAGGGAACTTTCACCAGTTTCAGATTGTTAAACACACAAAAGAAACGATAGAAAAGAGAAAGAAGAGAAGAGCAAGTCTCAAATTGCCTCATTTTCAACACTACCCAAAGGATACTTTGATTGAAAGAAACTGTACACAGGTAACTTTTATAAACTTTTTGAAGCATATTTTTATTGAACATTCATGCACATGGTAAATATAATTCCTAGTAAAGTGTGATCAATTGTCAATCTACGACAAATTTGCAAAGCACTGACCCGACCCACACAGTCATAAAAATACAAGACTTAATTATCATGGTCACGATGGTGTATATTTTCATATCAATCAATATATATCTGCGTATGTATGCAATTCACAATTTCACCGGTTCTTGACTCGTAAAAGTAAAAGTAAAGCTGTTGAACCTGGGCCATCAAATAATTCAATTCCTCCGGGGAGAATCGTAAAGCCAAGTTCTAAGCTTATTGTTTGTTCTTCTATGAATGTATAAATGAGTAAAGTGCGAAGAATATATATAAAACTATATATACAAAGTATATTTTATGTTTCTATTTGAGCGGTCTCTTGGCCATTTCTCCAACTCCTGTCACCTCTGCACTTAATAAATGAAGGTGAAAGTTTATGACGTTTTTGAAGGGAGAGACTAATTTGAAGGCTATATTTCACATTCCCCCTTGCGGCTTTATTGGCCCTTGGAGAAATCTTGATTGCATAATATAACCTATCCCCATGTTTTGGTAATGACGAACTTGCACAAATTTGTGACACTCGTGATTACGGCTACTTAAAATGGACGCATCAAACTCTAAAGTCCCCAAAGTGGAAATTGTCATTTGTCAAAGTTAAAGGTCAGGCGATAATATTAATACAAAATATGTTGCATTATTTAGATTGAAAATGTTGGTTGAAAACTTTTTAAAGTTTGTATGTAGCTCATTTATTTCACTTGTTAGTCAAATGAAGCGTCAGTAGTTGTTTGTCAGACTTTTGGAACTTTGTCGCATCGCACCTTTAAATAGATTGTTGTTGAGTTCTTGGAAAATCCATTTGGAAAATAAATAAATTTTATTTTAGAAAAATATGAAATATGGTACGTATTACAATTTGCCAAACAACAAGAACAAATCCACTTTGGATTGTTTTTCAGAGAAATATTTTTCATCTAAAAGATATCCGACTATACTAGAAAAATTTGTATTGGTGTCACGGGAGGATTGGGAAAGCAAATAAAAAGTTATCCCACTTTTCATTCTCTGGACTTGAATATTCATTCATTTTCGGCACGTTTCAATCAAAACTTGAATTAATCAAAATTTTTGGTAAACAGTCACCTTTGCAAATGAAGGTCATGTTAATTATTTCCAAATCGCAGAACGCCTCTTTCTACCACAAATTCGTTTTCTACCAACTCATCATCATCGATGAGACGATGATAACGTAAATAAAGAGGGAATTGATTTGACTAGAAATTAGCATACACAATTTACTTTTACTTTCCTCAACTTTCCTTATCTTGGAATGGAAATCGGGACATTTGACACACGGAAGGAAATAAGCTTTTCTTTTCTTAACAACTTGGATATGCATATCCAACAAAATTAATACATCACCACTGCATAAAATTTTACAATGCTTTTACTCCTCCGCAATCTAGTACAACAATGAAATAAAGGGTATTTATATACTTGGACAAAGATGCAGAAAACTGAAATTAATCGAGGTAACTCATATAGGATTCAAAAACAATTAGGGGCACTATATAGAGAGAGGTAAAAAGACCAGAAAATCCTAATTAAAATTGAAGTCCTCGAATGAGAGTTGATGTAAGAAGAAAACGTGGGCTTAACGAGGCATTTGCATAACGGAATCAAAATTCAATTTGCTGGGCTGATGAGGGATGTGTATATTATTACTTTGAATAATTAATCGCAAACATAAGAGCACAATTAGAAATAGCTTTTTTGGACATGATGTTTCCAATTAATTTTATATATTGAATTTCCATATTTCAGAGAATTCTTCAAAATGAAAAAAATGGAAGCTATTTTGTTGGCTTGTACTACCATGTCTTTGGTTTTTGCCATTGGATTTGCCCATCATCACCCAGATAACAATCCGCAGGGGAAAAGTCATGTTTCGGCAACTCATCGTCACCTGTTTAACAATAATGCCCTTGCCGTTCGACACATTCGATCTGTGGACTCTCCTCAGTCTCAACCGCAACAACAGGAATCTAACGAGTTGGAGAACTTGAGCATCATTGGATCTAGTTCTGGGAGTGGAGAGGAAAACGATTACTACAAAGGAGGAAACATCAACAAGTATCCTGATCTCTACCGGACCCTGCGACCTTTTGCGACCCTCTCGTCTAAAGCTCCACTTTTGCATAGATGGTTATTCCGAGGGACTCCATACTCCCCACAATTTCCACCTCGAGGGGTGAGACGGGACAATCATTTCATTCGATTTGGAAGAAACTCTGCTGACTTGGACTTAGCCACCTTCCCTTCTGGGAGCAGTAATAATGGAAACAAGAAAAACAATTTCATTCGTCTCGGCCGTGAAAATCCACGAAGAAATAATTTCATTCGCTTGGGTCGAAGTGGGGCTGGATTTTGGGGGAATAATGAAAGATTTGGATCTAAAATTGGCTTCTTTCCGGACTATTACTCTCAAAGCTTTGGAGGAAAACAGGAACAACAAAATTCCTACCAACAACAAGCCCAACAACCAAACATTTAAAAAAAAAAAGAGTCAAATTGGCTAAATAAAATACGTAGGCTTTTATAGTCGCCCTCCCTGCATGTTCCTCAATTGTCCTCAATCAAACACATTCGTCAAAATAAAAGTTTCCCAATAATAGTTTGCTAATATAATTCTTACCTTACCTCTCTTTACTTTCACTTTGTCTCTCCTTTGACTTTAAAAATAAAAAGAACAATTGATGGCCTTTTTGCAGGGAGTGGCTGGCGACCTACAAAATGACCATCGAAAGCGCACTTATTAATTAAACTTGACTAATCCCGTAATTTTTATTGTACATAATATTTGCCATAAATAAAAATATATTTAGGTAGTATTGTATAGGGCATGCATATTTATGCCAAATAAAAATTACAATAACAATGCTTTTAAAAATATATATAATTCCAAAGTTGTCTCTCGTCAATTGATGTCGTTAGTTCAAGCATGAAGAAGAAGAGAGGATTATATAATGGACGTAGTTCTACACATACATCATTTTAGAGTTTAGTCATAAAATAGTTCTCCAATCTCTCAAATCTTTATTGTACATTAGTAAGAAAAATGATAAAAAATTAATAAATCTCAATTTGCCTCAAAACATCCCACTCTATTCATTAGTGCCCTTGGGGGTGTAACTTTGAGCTCTCTCGCTTTACCTCATCTATGCCACTGCCCTTCAAAGTCGGAGGTGAAAGTGCAGATTACATTTTTTACTTCAATTACTTCATTTTCCCAAATTGAAAGCTATTCATTAGTGTTTATTGTACATTAGCAAAGTCTCAATTTGTCTCATTGTTTCAAACATCTTGTGTAGTTATTTGAGTAGTGTGGGTCCCCTGGCGCCTCAGCCCTCCACCTTGTGTTGGTTGTGTTGGGAGAGGGGCGGGAGATGTCGGTTGGGGTTGGCTACGTGATCTTCAACGATTGTCGTCATTCTTCACAAAATCTTCTTCAACTAACATCTGACTGACTGATTGATCACAAAGGAGACTTACCAACTAAATTTATAGTGAAATTAACTAATCCATAAAAGTGCAACAATTAGGTGTTAGGAGCTCCAAATTTCTGTGATTGCCACCCGTCCCCTCCTCCCCACAACGGAATCTAGGTCAAAGGTCGCTAACTGGCTTATCCACTATATACACCCTACTCGTCAGGGAAAACGCTCCGTCGTAGCTAATAGTCTAAAGTTATACCGCAAATCAAACGACGCATCTCAACAAACATCGTTCGAAAGGGATTTGACAGCACGTGACGTGTCAAACGTCACGCACGTAGCAATTACCACACGTCAAGGACAGCACAGTAAGGGACCTTTTTGCATTTATCTTTGCCTTTTCATGTTATTAATTTTAAGGTATCAACGATTCTGATAAATTAAAAGTGGAAGTCAGGAAAGATTCCATTAACAATTAAGGCGTTGCACTATGCAACTTGCATATGGAATAATTGTTTTTACATAATACTCTTTTTTGTTTATTTTCAGTATAATTTTCAAGGGGATTTGCTAAATTCTAGTCATCGTCAACCCCAACGACTGCCAAAGTGGGAAGGTCAAGTGTTCATTCGTCCACAAAACATTTAATTCCAAAGATCTTGATCTCGTTGAATAAGAAAAATGTCCACCCCTGCTAGACGACGACTGATGAGAGATTTTAAGAGGTAAGACATGAGGAATTTTTTGATACATTTTCCATTAAAAATCATGTCACAATATGAGGGTTGAGCCAAGAATAAGAATGACGAGCCAACTGATTTATTATTCCCCGTGACCTAGATTAGATACGCAACTAAAAACAGGATCATGATTGTGTTTTTCTTTTGATATTTGTTTTTAATTAGCTATCCTTTAAATTGCTCATTAAATACTCCTTGACAATGAACATTTAAACGAGTTGAGTTCTAATTTTAGATTTTTGTTGGCATTCAAAAAGATCATGACATTGTCCTTTTTGACTGATTTCAACATTTGAATGACATATGTACATGATTCTCAAGGCTTCTTTAATAATATTTAATCATGATAATTGATTTTTATTGTCTTGTTTTTGAAGGTTGCAAGATGATCCACCATCGGGAGTTTCTGGAGCACCAACTGACAATAACATCATGGTGTGGAATGCTCTCGTTTTTGGGTATGTTAAATTGAAATTTGGCCGATAATGTATTATAATTATTAACATATATACTTGTTTTATTGTTTTAGGCCTCACGAGACGTAAGTTGATTGAAATATAAAAATCATTGAGTAATTTTGACAGTTTATTCCTGATTTTTTTTAAATGACCATCATAACCCATGCCAGTTGGGTCTAAATGGTCCTTAGTGTCATAAAAATCAAACCCTGTCAAAATTAGTCAATCTTGAGCTAGGACAATGAGCCCCAGACTAAAGCTTTATGATATTTATAATACATTTTTCTGTTAATGACTTAATTGTCTTAATTATGAACTTTTTTAAAAAGCGCGTTTGAAGATGGAACGTTTCGTTTGTCAATTGAATTTACTGAAGAATATCCGAACAAACCGCCTTCTGTTCGATTCCAATCAAAGATGTTCCATCCAAATGTGTATGCTGATGGAGGAATATGCTTGGACATATTGCAAAATCGCTGGTCGCCAACTTATGATGTGTCAGCTATTCTTACTTCAATTCAGTCACTTTTGAGCGATCCTAATCCAAATTCTCCAGCAAACAGTATGGCAGCTCAGTTGTACAAGGAAAATCGTCGCGAGTATGAAAAGCGTGTCAAGGCATGTGTGGAGAACAGGTACAACAAATCAATACCATTTAAGTGAATTTAATAATTTGGTTTATTATAATATTAATTATGGTTTATTATTAAACAGTTGGATGGATTAAAACAGCCCCAATCTCATTATTTGACGAATCTTTTTCATCAGTATCTCTTATTTTCTACGTCACCTGATAAAAATGAGGTAGAAAGTACTGAAAGTAATCAGAAGATAGTTTATTATATATATGTTTTATGATGTTAAATGCAACAGCAATGACTTGTGTTCAGCAATATTTCTTTTCCTGCTGTTGCTGTAAGAAATGTAACTAATTATGAAACGTCGACAAAGTGAATCAATCTGTTATTATATTGTTAAGTGAAATCGAACTGTTACTATTTAGAAGGTATATATATGAGAGGCTCATACTACTATAGAATAAACCAAACAACGTGAACCAAGTATTTAAACGAGATGAGAGCCATTGAGACCTATTTTAACGAATATGACATCAATTTATAAAATGATCATGATGTGGGTATGAACCGAATTTCTACAGGTGCAAGCAATCTATCCCGATGATATGCAATTTAATTTACACTTATATAACCAACGTATTATTTGTATTCTAGTTTTTACTTGAGAAACAAAGCTTTTGCAGACCCTTCCTTTATATCTTTTTCTGTTCCAATTATTAGTCATTCGTTATAAATGTATAAGGAACTATTCACGATACGTAAATGCGGCAAGTACATTTGAGTTAATTGTCATTATTATTATGTAAATATTATATATATATATATAAGTCAGAGTCTAGGAATCGATATAATTAATTGACGTTATCGCAAGTATTCGACTAGATGTAATACACCAGTGTGATGAATAAATTTTAAGTATTGTGCGCAACATGAGTTATTTATTGCATAATATTTGAAATGTTTAATTTCTTGCAAACAGTGAAACCATTTAGAACTTAAAGGTCGCAAATGTTAATCTTGGAAACTTCGTGCAAGTAGGCAGCAAACACCTTTGTCTAAATTGGCAAGGATTCAAGTAAGACATTGACACAATAAGGCACAAACAACAATTATTATTTACCCCGTTCAAATAATTTCGCTTGCTAATTTTCTCATTTTGCGAGTGGGCTCCATCATCACTCTGTCCCATTGGAAGAAGCAAAACGTTCTTTCCAGTCAATTCCTAAAAATTGAAAGATTTAAGAATAAAATTAATATTTGCATCTTTATAATGAAACTGACCTGAAATGTCAAAGTAATTGGAATGGATCCTCCTTCTCGAGTGTATTGAGGGGTTTCTTTATAAACCAGCTCAATAGCCTTGGCAGCTGCCTGATAATTTGGGTGGTCATATTTAGCCATCTGCATATTCAAACAAATAAAAAATGCATAAAATTCGATACTATAAAATATTTGGATATTGAAAAAAAAACAAGTACCCAAGGTTTTCCCGAATGTCCTTGCAAAACCTAAAAAATAGCATTTGATAACATTAAAAGTAATATTAATAATATATTCCTTAATATTATTTTTATTACCGTCATTTTATTTCGGGATCCTCGTTTTTTCCACAAGCACTCGAGATAGGCTTTGACGTGCTTTTCGATTTCCTCTGGTTCTTGATTAGGGACGAGTCGAATCGAAAACTTCCCAATGACTTTGCGTGGAATCACAGTTTTAGAACCAGGGTCTGCGAAAGCACCTTCAATTCCATGAAGAGAAAGTGAAGGATAACGCCAACGATTCATAAGGGTAAAGGCCTAAAAAAAATAAATAAATTTAGATAATAATAATGATTATTATTATTGAATTGGTGTATTAGTTTTTAAAGATATATACCCCATTTTCAGGGAAACGAAGGCTGTGGATGCCAGCGTCAGACTTGAAAGCTTCATTGCTGAATTGGATTTTCTTATACAATTCATTTTCAGCTTCAGTGAGAGGAGCAACGCTTTCACAAACTCCTGGGATCAAAATTTTTCCCTCTTCGTCAACAAGATGATGCATTAGATAAATTAAATCTGGCATCGCTTCATGTCTACATGTTGCAACAATTTAAAAAATAAGATAACAATAGGAATTTACAATAATAAATTAAATAGGAATATATTATTACACAGCTCCTCCAAAAACTCCGCTGTGAAGGTCTTTAGTTCCACATTCGACTTCAACATGAAAGTAGCACAATCCACGAAGTCCATAAGTTAAGCAAGGTTTGTCAGTCCCAAGCCAGTAATTGTCAGAGATGGTCACCAAGTCCACTCCTTTAAGAAATCCAGATTTTTCGGATTCGAGAAGTTCTTCCAATCCTTCGGAACCGCATTCTTCCATGCTTTCCAAAACCATCTATATATATATATGTGTGTGTGTGTGTGTTTATCAGACAATTTTTAATTAAAGTTTCAGAGTTGCATTGCAACTTGCAATTTGCAAGTAGTTTCAAACCTTGATATTCACTGGAATTGGAACTCCACTCTTTTGATATGCTTCAATGGAATGAAGCCATCCAAGCACAGGTCCCTTGTCATCAGTGGATCTTTTAAAATATAAAAATTAAGTCAAGTTATAAATATTAGTAGGTAATTTCTAACTATTCATACCCACGACCATAAAGATTAGGTCCACTTTCAGTCAGAGTGAAAGGTTCGTAATCCCAACCATCGCTCTATAATGATTATAGTATAATCATTGTAATAAATAAATAACCAAAATATAAATATGTCAAGCAATAGCATTAAAATGAACCATTTTGGCTGGTTGGACGTCAAGATGTCCATAAATGAGCAAAGTTTTCTTTGCAGCATCATTTCCAAGGGTTGCAAAGATTACGGGGGGCAGGGGGATTTTTACCCCATCTTCCATTGTCTGAATTCCGATATCTCGAACATCCGTAGTGAATCCAAGTTCCTTCAACTTGCTGACTGCATAATCAACCATCTTGACGCAATCCGGTCGAGCTTCCTTCCATGCCGAAACATTTTTAATCTCAACAGCTCCCTTCAAGTTATCAATGAATTTCTTTTCATTGTCGTCAATATACCTAAAGATGAACCAAATATCAAAAAACAATGCAAATTACTTTAATTACGTTTATACTTACTTTAAAATTTTAGTGATTTCCCCAGCCATCTTTAATCAAATTATCCAAACTAGTCCCTGGGAATTGAATAATTTAATTGTGGTTAATGTCCATTTAATCACTGCTATCAATCGTTACTTCATTTAAATGATAATGAAGCACTTGTTGAATGAACAAGATTCTGACATTTTATAATTATAGAAACATGCTGATAATTTAGCCAAGCCAACTAATTGGTTTAGTTTAAGTTTAACCCTTTTACATGGTGTTAAAATGCAACAAAGCAAAGTTTTTGATCATCAAATTCATGGAATGCACATGGAGCAATCTGATTAGTAAAACCCCTTTTTAATTGCTGAGGCCATTCAAGTATTTGTCCTACGCCTCTTTGCAATCAAAAATTACTAAAATAGGCCTATTAATTAACAATTTAAAATATTATAGCATAATTAATCTTAATAATAAAACTTTAAATCGTAAAAACTGAATTAGTAATTGAGAAATATGCACATTAAATTACAACTACTCAAGTTATCTTAGTATTGATAATTGATACTAAATAAACGCCCACATGATTTAGAATTTAGAATCTGTCAATATGAAGTCTTTCAGAAATTGTCATAATTTCTAAAGGATTTCAACGACTAAAAAGAAAGATAAAAGAAATTAAATTACCTTCACAGTTAATTTTAATGATTGAAAGTGGTGAAATTGAAAGGTGTAAAGAATAAATTGATAAGGATTTTGTCAAGTGACAATTGGAATGCCGGCTGTATACAACTATATTTCTGCCCACCACCAAAAAAGCAAAACTTGTTGATCTTCTCACGTATCCAGTTTATATTTGAGTTGAGCATCTTTCATGAAAATCTTCAAAAGTTAATGTTTTTAGGATTGAAAAATTTTATTAATTTACATCATCATCAGCAACCAATGTGCGCCCCGACCAACATCGATATCCAAAAATATTCATTCATATTCATATGAGTATGTTTAAATTAATCTATAGATAGATTGCATACAATTAAAGTTGACTAACGTATAGAAAAGATTTTACAAACATTATATATTTTTCCTATATAAGCACCACTTCCAAATAATTTCTTGTGTCTTTTTTACAATGGGGGTAATTAATTAAAATTTATGCTGATTCATAATTATTTGTACCTGGGTAAAATCTTTTCAGGAAGCTTTTATTTATTACACGTATTATTTTACTTTAACACGATCATCTCATGGTTGTGTATAATTTGAAAAATATTTAATTAGACACTAGTGAGTCTTAGACATTTCAGGAAATCTGTTTGTGAATGTATTATATAATCTGGTTTTTGGAAGTATTTCTGCTACCACAATGTTTTGATCAAAAAAGACACAAATAGCCTGCTTTTTGTTTTAAACAAAAAAAGTTGAAAATTATCTAGGAAAAATATTAAGTAAATAAGAGAGAGAAACATGATTAAATAGTTTTCAATTTCAATAATTAAATAAAATATATTGGAAGGCCGGGCAGATTAATAAATTTTACGAAATTATGATGGTAATGATGGTTTCTGTATTTTATAGTTTGGAAGATTTTGTTTGCACCAACATGGATTGTTGTTTAGCGAGGAGTCATTCCGAATTCTCGGGCATCGTCTTCAGTAATGTCTCCATATTGCCAAATGTTGAGATGCTTCTTTTTAGCCTCAGATTCAGCAGTCTTGAAATCCTTCACCTATTATTTTATTATAGTTAATTATACAAGTAATACAAGGTTATTTTTTTTTAATTATTATTTAAAAAAAAATATCTTACAATCTTTTGGAGACGACGTTCTTTTCTGTTTTCAACAAGTAAAAGACCTTCTTTCACCAAGTTTTGCGCAACGTCTGTCTTTTTTGCTTCGTCCACCAACGAAATGTATTCTAGACCTCCATTCTATAAGCATGTAAAAATAAATTCATCAATTAAAAGTTTACCATCAAATTGATTGATCAAAATTACCTTATACTCAACATTGAGTCCAAAAGTTCCCTCAGAAGTATCCTGTTTCAATGCATAAATTGCTTCTTGGGCATAATCTTCCTGTAATGACAATAATAATAAAAATTGAAACAAAATTATTATAAATTAAATCATAAAAGTCAAAGTGTATTTTTTTACATCAGTTGGAACTGCAACAAATCCCAAGACATATTCTCTTGCAAATGGTTGCAATGAACAACCAGCAATACTTGGAAGAGGCGCACAACGAGATGATTTTATTGTTTCCCGATTTCCATAGTCAATGTACAAAAGTTGGACTTGATGATCTTTTTCTACCTTTTCCACTTTTGCTCTGTACCATTCGTTATCTGCAGTGAATCGAGCAACGCACAAGTCTCCTAAAACATACATTACCATGAGTAAATATTGTTATTGTAAACAGTTTAACAGAAAAGGGAATTTTCCATACCCTTCTTTGGGGTATAAGCACCAGTCATTGGTGGTTTTTCAGCAAGCTCTCTACGCAAATCGTTCATCAACGCCTCCAATTTAACTCCCTAAAAATAGAAATATTTAATTAAATGTTCAAAAATAAATATAAACTAATTAAAAATAACTTACATCTTCAGTAAACTGAACAAAAACATGCAAGTCTGAAGTAATTTCAGTCACAATAACGCTCTTTGGCTCGTATTTACGCTCAATTTTATCATCTTCAGGTTTAATTTCATCTTTAGTTTCTTCATAATTGACCCAAATTTTGTCTCGTCTAGCTTTAGCGTTATCTTCAGCAATCTGGAGTGGGCGGAAGTATGGAGTCTTTTCTGCAGAAAAGTGGACAGATGCTAGGCCTTCGTCAACAAGAGCAACGCTCAAGTTCTTTCCTTCAACCCACAAGAAACTAAACAAATAAATACAATTTATAATTAGTTATAATTAGATGTTAAGTAAGAAAAAACTTTTTTTTTTTTTAAATTATACCCAATAAAGTTTCCAGCCTTGTCAATGGAATCGACTTCAATTTCCACTTCACGTTGATGACACAAATCCTTAGTAAATGCAAGAGCCTCGTCTCCAAAGGGTTCAGCTTCGATTGCAGTGCCTGTTGGAGTTGGAGCGTTTCGGCCTGCTCGTGGACAGCTGATGCCAGCCAGTAAAAGTGTAATCAGTCGAGCTTCCCGTGGCACATAAACACGTAGCCTGGAACCGGAAGCCACGTATTCAACAACGGCAGGCAACTTTCCAGCCCGTTGGAAATATGGAAGAAACTGCTTGGCCTTTGTTGCGTCTCCAGTAATGTCTATGACGTGCCGAGTTGGAATCTCTTTTCCATGAACACCTTTCTGTCCTTTTTGAGCCTTGGCTTCGGCAGCTAATAAGGCATCGTAATCACTTGCGCGTTGATCGTCATCTTGGCGATACCTAACAACAGTAGCCAATCCTTTAGACACCAAAGCTTCTCCAATGTTCACCCCGTCTCCTTTAACAGTGCAGCAAATCTTTTCAGGAAAGGTCTGAGATGCAGGTTGGATATAATCAACAGTGACATTGACTTTTCGTCCAATCAACTTTTTCCGCATATATTCTCTAGCTTCATACATGAATGGGATATCATAAAGAGGACGGAAGCCCTTGGGTCTTTCTGGTTTATCTTTTGGAACAGCGGGGTCTTTGGCTTGACCATCCACAGGTTTTTCTGCCATACTTTCTTGACGTGGGGGGCGAATGCTAGACAAAAACACTTTCTTGAGGCTTCCGTCTTGATGTTTCACAACTAATGCGTCAGCATTAATGCATTCAATCACCGTTCCAACAAATTCCTTGTCTTTTGGTTTAAGGCCACTTAGACCGGAGGCAGCATTTGGTTCATAGTCTTTCCAAAGGCGGAGTTTCTTTTCTTTGGCAAATTTTTCTGCTGCTCTCAGCGGCTCTGCGCCACCAGAAACAAATCCCATTGACCAATCGATGCATCGGGCAAATCCTTCTACTAGCAAAAGCTCTGCAATGTTGCCATTAGGATGGATGATAGATCCCACAAAGTTTTGATTGTTTACAGACTCGAGGACAATTTCAACATCGTTTTGAAGAAGACGGGTTTCAGTAAAGAATTTGGCTTCCTCAGCAAAAGCTTCAGTTGCAGATGGGTCTGGTTTTCCATCGCTGTCCAGTTTGAAACCGGGACACTATGTTAAAAATTATTTATAAAGTATACAGGAAAATCATTATTTTTTTTAGCTAGCATACCCTAATTCCTGATATCATAACAGTAATATAATGGAAAGATGGGGTTAAGAATAAACGAACAGTTGATCCATCTCGAACATGTTCCACAACTGCTTGGATTGGTTTTCTTCCAAATTTGTCAAGTAATGAGCGTGGATTTTCCACTTGCCATACAACGTTGCGAACATGACTCTAATAAAGTAAAATAACATTGTTATAATGTAGAGAACCTTAATTAAAAATTATTCTTAATGTATGTTTAATGTACCTCAGGAGCATCGCACCATTTTCCTTTCTTAGCAGCTTTGGCAGTTTCTTCCAGCTCTGTAAGAGCAGTGACATCAGACTTTCCTTCTTTGCGAACAGATGCCAAGCCAGCGGCCACAATTGCCTCCGTCACATTTTCCGCAGTTGAAGGGTCTTTTCCCACAAGCACCATTCCGTACTCTCGACCGGTCAATGGGACCTTGTAGTCCACAGCAAACCAAACTTCCTTCCCAACCAACTTCTTTCTCATAAACTCCCGAGCTTCCCACGCAAAGGGCTCATCCTTTGCATCTTCAATCTTAACATTTCCTCCTGGACGACGGGCTAATCTCGGGGCAGAAATGTTCGAAAGATTGAGCTGTCTTTCTGGTGGAGGTCCGCGCTTTGGATAGCCGCGAATTATTATAGAATCCCCTGATAACACCTGTCGTAACATAATAATAGAATAATAGTAAGAAGGTCATAAGAACGGATTAAAGTTCGTACCTGTTTCACAACTCCTTTGAGGTACTGCGGAGTGGCTTGGACGATTGGCTGTGGAGCACTCATCTTTCAAATAAGATGCTTTATTCCGGTCGCAAAAATTTCTGAAAGTACAAACAAAAAACATGTAGAAACAATTTATATTGCAATTTTAAAACATTAGTTACTATATTAATGGAAGTATTAATTGTTGTTTTATCTTCAAGATGTGAGAATTTTACAAACAAAAATGAAATTGCCTTCAAAGAGAGAAAGAGAGAGAGTGAAACAAATATTTAGTAGAATGAATATTTTGGAGGGATGATGATGTTAACTGGGGGGTAATTTTGTGGGGGTGTGGTGGGCTACCTGTGTTGGGTGGGGGCAGAGATAAGAGTGATTAGCAGTAGACCATACGGAGGTTGACGTACAGCTGGGCCGGTTGGACACACGGTTGGAACTGTTGGCGAGCAAATTGGACACATGTATGCGGCTAATTTCAGATCAGGCTCCACAGAGGGCTGTCAGTGTCCAACATCCCACCAAAAACCAACCAAACCACACCCCCAACAACGCCACCCCCACCCCCATCCTCATCTCCAATAAGGGACACCAACATCTTGACCCTCAATTGTCATCCCTTGTCATCCGACTTCAGAGTTTAAGGCATTTGGGAACTTGAGACAGAAATTTGAGACTATGGAATGTCTATCGTCCTAAACCTGGAAATTTTGTAAAGTATGTATGTCTCAATTGATAAGAAATTATTATTGTACGCCAGTGTTTCATGATATTGGTTAGGAAATAAATAATAAATTAAATTTAGCTGACTTGATACATTCAGACTGAAGTCAATTTGTAATGGAGTTTAGATTGTCCCTTATATGAGATTTTCATCATCATCCATCCATTTATTCATAGTTTTCCGTCAAATTGGCCACGGCACTCAATCTCACAAATCGTCAGAAGAAGAGTTCAACTTTTACAAACTGCAAGGTATAAATTATTTAAGGAATTGGTAGAAAGCTTTTATTATCTCAAGTAGAAGAAGAAAGGGGACAATTAGGCAATAAAGATATCCAAATACAAGCTCAAAGGATAAGAAATCCATCCCGTATCTTTTACAGCCATTTAAGAGCCACATCCAATCCACGCGTCAGAGTTCGTGAATGAAAAGAATTAAACCCTTTATCTACCTAATAACTCCAAAATAATAACAAAAGGAACTAACAAACACAAGAATGTTGATCCAATACATTCATTCAAGTGGTTAGTTAACACTTGTCCATTCTCAAATATTTGCTTCCGTTTTTTTTATAAAAATTCTTTCCCTGTCTCATTTTGTCCAAGTCATTGGACCCTGTGACCAAGTGGACATATTTGAACGTTTTTATTTTTTATAAATATACTGACTATTATGATTCCGATTTCTTTGATTGAGCATGGATAGGGAATTAGGGATGCAGCGACTTTTCAAGTTTTGTACATTTATGGAGGATATTCTACAAAGAGCGTGTGAGCGAAGGATATTTTAATAATTATTTCACCTCCATTTTTGGACATTGTTGATTTAATTTGTAATTGAATTTGATATGCATGTCTCATAAGTGGGTATTAGCCAAATGAATTTGTTACTTTCTTCACTCCAGTTCATTCAAATTATCCACACTTGTCAAACTGTCCAACTGTATGATTGATTCCTATAAAGGTCCGACAGTCCAACAACAACCAAAACCTTCAGAGCAGTGTTCATGTAGCCCGAGTCAGGGATTTGTATCTCTCTAAACGTACTATTGTCCTCTAACCTAACCTTAATAA
>JAQIXN010000978.1:0-24771 GCA_034698145.1 Proisotoma minuta | reverse complement strand
CAAAATGACCTGTGACCTTGTCGTGACCATAAAGTTGTTTCACAACTTTTTTACATCCGTCTTGCGATGGTTTATTTATTTCTGTGTTTAAATTCAGCTTATAAATGCGAATCATTATAAAAATAATAATTGTTGTCCCTTCAGGTCAAGAAAATTTGGCCAACATTTTCAACAATTGGAATTCCTCTTCTTGGGACCAGACAGCGTCCAACTCTTCTGACAATGCCATGGGATCTTCTGACCCCCTGATAAACACTTGTGGAGATGCCGAAGAAGAGGGCTGTGGGCCAGAAAAAGGTATATACCTTTTGTATTTATTTATTTTTGGAATTCATATACTATATGCAGAAATTCTAATAATAACTAATAATTAGAACCCGCCCCATCGACTCCTTCTTCTGATTCCGCATGTCCTCCATGCAAGTGTCCAAAACCATCTCGCAAAGGAAGATCCAAGCCTAAATCCAAAAAATTGACAGGACCAAAACCAAAGAAAGCTAAGCAAAAATCTAAATCAAAGTCAAAACCTTCGGGTGATGGATGTGGGCCGAAAAAGTCAAAATCTAAAAAGAAAGCTCCCAAGAAAAGTCCCAAAAAATCAAAACCAAAATCTAAAAAGAAGAGCCCAAAACCCAAAGCTTCAAAGTCTAAATCAAAAAAGAAAGCTTCAAAAAAGAGCCCAAAGAAATCTAAGCCAAAACGCAAATCAAAATCTTCCGACAAAAGTTGTAAGCCCTTGGGAAGCTCAAACTCCAAATCAAAAGGAAAGAGCTCAAGAGGCTCTTCAAAGCTTTCAAAAGTAAAAAAGACAAAGAAAGGGGGGAAGGGGGGAAAAGATTTCGCTTTGACCAAAACCAAAAAAGGAAAACGAGCTGGACATCCCGCAAACATGTTCATCCTCTACTTTTTGGATGTTTGGAACAAGAAAGGAGGCAACATTTACACCGTGGCTAGGGAATGTGGAAAAACATGGAGAACTCTTCCACAATCCCTCAAAGACAAGTATCAGAAAAAGTATTGCTCCAGCGTGAAGGTCTCTCGAGTTTGCAAACTGCGCAAATCTGGAGATGGAAGCGGGAAGAAAGGGGGTGGAAGTGGGGACATGTCAAAAAGGCAAAAGTACTCTCCTCTCAAGCCTCCACCAAAGGAGGATCCAAAGGAGAAAGGATCCAAAAGAGAAAGCACAGAGCCAAAGCACAAGAAACCAAAGACTGGAGGGGATTCTGATGGTGGATCTGGATGCTAAACACAATAAAATTCTGTAATTTTTTGTCATTCTCACTCATGCAAATTCAAGTCCACAAAATAATAAATTGCCATGAATGGTCGTAATGAACATTTCTTTCATATTTTTAGGCTAATTGCAACGTATAATTTGTAAGTTGACATAAAGTTAGGAGTGCAGTAAATCAATACAAATTCATTGAGTAATGAGTGATTTTCAGGCGTTATCAACATTTATTTTCATAACAAATTGAGTTAAGCTACAACTAATTTATTTTTTTTTGCTTTCATCATACAATTTACAACTTCTTTAGAGGTTTCAATAAAATTATTAGGAGAATTTTGATTTCTGGAGATTAATAAGTTAATTACTACTACTTGTATTTGTTGGTGTAGTAAAAGTGCCGCATCCGGATGTCTTCTTCTGAGGCGAGAGAAGGGGCGCTGCAAGTGGACTTGAAGAGACCTTGAAGAATTTCCGCCTTCCCCTGTCCCATGCTCTTGTCCGCTGCTTTGGCCGCAACCAGTGAACTCTTTCCGTAGGACGCCGCCGTGGAGATCGCAGTGAGGATGAAAAATATGAGATGCAAAACGACAGAAACGACAATCACAATTATCTTGGTTTTGTAGCAGCTAGACCTAAATTTTAAAAAAAAGAATCATGAAAATCAATTTCCCATCAAACCGACTAAATAATAAATTACTTATCAGCGGCTTCAACGGCTTCAAGGACAGGCACTATCGTCTTGTCCTCTTTCTTGTCCCGCTTGTCTTCCATCCATTGAATGACGCATAGGGCGGCGAAAAATGCCAACGTAAGAATTTCCGTCAGAATTATCCAGGTTGGAATGTCGTTGCAAACGGAGGAAGCTCGAGGGAAAAGGAAGACGATGACGGAAAAGACTAGAAAATAACAACACAACATTATATTTTTCTCTCGTATTTTAATTAAAAATTACTCACTGCAAAGCATTTTTCCCAAATAAGCGGCGAGCACGTGCGTCCAAATCCCAAGTTTTCGTAAATTAATTTTCACTCTTAAAAGTCGGAGACTCCCTGTTGGCCGAACCCAAGCCACCAAAAGCGCACAGTGGAATAGAAAGGCGGCAAAGAAGCCAAATACTCTGTGAACCCGAACAACTTGATTATTGTATCTGCAATCTTGCATGAGGTCGGTGGTGTTGGATCTGTACACGTCGTAGGCATTGCAAGGGACTTTTCGACGTCGGACACTGTGAGAGGTCAAGATGCCTATCCACATGAAGATGAGAGAGAAGACGAAGAGGAAGTAGTGAGACTAAAAACAAGCAACAATTCGTATTTGTAATGTAAATACTCCATATTATTTTGTTACCCAAATCCAATAGCCAATCCCAAGACAGCCATTTCTCGCTTCGGGGTTAATCCCCCCAGTCTCTTTGTAGTATCGTGCCGTCAGCGTCCCGATCCCCATCAAGGTCATCCAGGCTAAATACATGACCATCGTGTGGACACTTTTAACTCTCTGGAATTTTAACCAAATTGTTTTGAATTTTAAATAAATTAAACGCAAAAGCTTACCCTCACGTAAACAGCTCCTTTTGTGTAAAACTTTTTCGCATAGTTTTCACTTAACTTTGTCCCCAGCCGATTTTTTCCCCCTGAACCAGAGCCGACCCCAAACCCTCCCCCTGAGCCACTCCTAGAACTGTCGTCGTCCCCACCGCTATAATCATCGCCGTCATCTCCTCCACCTTCAACCAAAAGTTTAATTTCAATTCTAAGAATTATTAACGTAGAAAAACTTACCATGAACCTCAACAAACTTCTCAGGAATTGTGTAGTTTGGATTCTGACAACTTTGGAGCATGCAAGTGATCTCTTCATAGACTTTCTTTCGGGTACGGAATTGGACTCCTTTTTCATTAATCTCGCCCCAGTACCAGAGGGATCGCCTGTTATAGTCAGAATCGTAATTGGAATTCCTGCACTTATACCCGGAAGGGGGACAGAGGCCGAGTCTTGATTGTCGGATGCAGGACGTGTAATTTGTATTTTTCGGATCATGTTCGAGGTCACAGAGATGATTCGGCCACAGTCCAGACATTCGTCCCGTTTTTGATTTTCGGACGTCTCTTTCCTTACGATAAACATCTTCTTCTTCCCCACTTGCTGCAAATTGAAACATTTGGATCAAATCCATATTTTAATATTCAATTACCAAGAACGTGACGGAGTCAAACCCGTCGTAGCATTCTTTATGAAAATGTAAATTTTATTTACCTCTGATGCAATTGTCGTATTCCCAATCAGGAAGGATGGTCCAAGGCCAATTATTTTCCCTCCTGTCATTGTCTAATACCTTATTGTTTAAAGCATGTTTTGAGACGAACTGCCAAATGGGACGACATTGATATTGCTTTTCATTTCTGCTCCACCTGCTAGCAGCCCCACAGTTTAAAGTTTCTTTTCCCCAGCTCTTGTGGAAAGGATGCGCCATGTTGTACGCGATAGCTAAAAATAGTTAATTAAATAGACCAATGTTAAACAACTGATCCTGATATTTAAAAAGTGGAAATAATTATGAATAAAACTATTTGTAAAATTACATTTCTCGTCATATGGCCAATGCTGTATTTTTGAATGTGTGCAAATTGTTTATGAGAAGTAAAATGGACCTGTCTTTGTGTCTTTATGTCTATTCTAAACAGCGACCTTCATTTTTATCTTATTCAAAATTTCATCAAGTCTGATGATTTGCTTAAACCTTAACTTAGTATAGACAGACAGAAAACGGGTTTGTTGGCAGAAGTTAATTAATTTATAATATTATTATTCTTTTTTTACCTGTTTCCGTTTCTGTATTGGAAACACTGTCGAAATGGTAGGGAACCGTCCTAAAAACTTCATACTTCAAGTTTGCAAAGTCCTTAACAGCGATGACTCTGTAATAAAAGGATTTAAATCAATTTAATTTTAATTGAAGTACGTTTGGCCTTACATGAATTGCAAATGCGAAATTGCGTGACAATTTGGATGGTTAAAGGTAAATGCGGTTTGAAAATAACTTCTCTTCTCCCAAACGATCCGATTCTCTTCCGTAATGCTTTCTTCCTC
The DNA here is from genome assembly GCA_034698145.1 of Proisotoma minuta. Taxonomy (NCBI): domain Eukaryota; kingdom Metazoa; phylum Arthropoda; class Collembola; order Entomobryomorpha; family Isotomidae; genus Proisotoma; species Proisotoma minuta. Next base: position 20,451 of record JAQIXN010000978.1, on the reverse strand, counting down.
TTCCACATTTGTGTCCGTATCCGGTACACTACCTCCGTATGCAAACACTTCCGGTAACTACATACATTAAAAAAAATATAAATAAATTGGGAACTAGAAAATTGTCAAGTTTAAGAAAATCAAGGGGCAGTTTTAATAATCCCTAGTTTCTTGTTTTAAACTCGCAAAAATTTAAGATTGATGTAATTCTGTCAAATTTATAGCCCATGAGCATTAAGATTAGTTAAATAACTTACATCCACCGAATTATCCCCGTAACTGTATTTGCAAGGGGCGGACGTGGTTTGACGTTTTCGTATCCAAACCCCGTTCCCGTCCTTTTTCCCTTCCAGTGGCAAAAATTCTTGGGGATTTAGAGTTGTCATGTCCAAGGGCTGGATGTCCTTTTTTCCTATGCCGTCGTAGTCGTAGCCTCGGTTGTAGATAAAATCTTTTTCCTCCGTGCAGCCAACGTCATTCCGAAACAGTCCAACAGGGAGTCCATTCTAGTTTTTAACAATAAGAGAAAATTACTTAGCATAATAAATTAATCTTTACAATTTAATGATTCGCTAAAATTCTACAGAATGATGGCTATTCAAAGAGTAAAACTGTTTTAGAAAATATCGGACAGCTCCTGAGATATAAGTTCATATAACTTCTTTCATAGAAACGTGTGCTGTGCCGCCATAAAAGACAGACAGACAGGCAGAGCAACCCATAAATCATAAATCCCATAATAAATTGAACTTACCGGCCAGGAAATTGCTTGAATAAAGAGTCCCTCCAGTGGCACTCGAGTATGGACGCGAATCAAAAACCAGTTCACTAGCGCAAAAAATCCAGTCATTTTATCAAAATCATTTGTATCCCTATTTTTGCGGGAAGGGTAGGCACAATCTGAGTTGGCATGTGAAATAAGTGAAAAGTACATCTGCAAAAGCCAAATATAAATTTAAAAACTCTGCATCTTTGCGTTTTAGAGACTCTGAATTTTTGGGAATTTCAGATTTTCAGTATTTCAGATTTTCGACTGGAAAATTGGACAAGTTTAAATATTGAGTAAAGCATAGAAGATTTCGGAAATGAAATTATTTTTGTAATAATCTAGAATCGAAAATTTTAAGCCCGTTTTTTTCTACAAAACTAAAATATTTTGATCCAGAATTTTTTTCGATTTGAAAGTGAAAATTGAAGAAAAATCAAGATTTGATTCTTTTTTTGAAATTTTTGAATATGTGACTGAATAATTGCCAATAATCCAAATGTTTAAAAATTGTTGATTTTGAGTTTGTGGCGTTACCCTTTCGACATAAGGCCCCATCTCGATCCCATCTTCAACGTGCGTAATCGGTGGTTTCCCAACAATATCCGCAATAACTGGAATTCCAGAAAATGGTTGAGCAGTCCGCAAAATCTACATAATTTTAATTATAAAGCTATTAACAAAATTAATATCATTTTTAGTTAAAGCTTTAAATTACCGGAATGAAACGTTCCAGTCGAGAATCGATATTTCTGAATTGAGGTTTCTTGCGATATTCGAACTTATCGGGTATTAGATGTCGACCAAGTTTCCCATCCACGCAAAATGGGTCTAAAGATCAAGAAATGTCAGCGATAGAGTTTATAATTTGATATTATTACAATGTAAATGTAATCTTACAGGGCCTTGGGAAAATAAAATTATCATTATCTGGAAGTCCTAAAGCTTTTTCATATTTTCGGTCCAATTTCTTCAATCTTGCCTCGTACTCGTCGCTGTACTTCTTTTGGAGGGCGTAGTACTCCTCCCGAATCTTCGTGTTTTCCGGTGAATTGTAGTCTCCAGTCGCAATCTCGAACGCAACCCCGTCCTAAAACACAAAAGTTGTAAAACAACGTGGCGACTTGACCCCCGACCTTCAAGATCAAGACTGGCCCTTAGGTCGCAGGTGTAAATTAATTATAATAAACTAATTACCTCTTTCCGTGGCGGCCAGTGATTATTCCACTCTTCTTCAGGGACCGGATAATTAAGGGAGTGCCGATAGTCATAAAAATCAGAGGGCCAATATCCGAATTTTCGTGTCCCCAGGTCCGGCAACTTATTTTCATCCTCCTCATAGTCCTGTAATTAAGTTAATTAGTAATTGGCTCAATAATTTGAGTTTTTCTATAAATTACAGGTTCTGGGAAATTTCCATTCTCGTCCGAATAAATGTAGTCATCGTAGTACAAATTTGGGTCGTAATAAGGACGCGGAGTTGAAATATTTCGACTTCCAGTTCCCAACGACAGCGACAGCGACAGACACCAAAATAACGCCCAGTAACTCGCACCCCTCATCGTCATTTCAATTACAAGCAGTTCTGAAGAATATTTTAGTTTGTGTAGTGATTTTCGACACTTTCGACAAGTTTATGTGCTCTCGGCGCCGATGATGGAAAGTTTTTGAGCCTTTTGCTCCAAGTTTCTGTCCTGGATTTTCGTTGATAGGGAAATTTTGGCTGTCGAAATTCGACATTTTGATTTTTTGATGAGTTTTGGGAATTTTTAACTTGAGAATCTCAAGTTGAGATGGAATTTTGATTTTGGCAAAATGCAAATGAATCTCAAAATGAATAAAATTGATGCTTATGCTGATTTTTTCTCTCGGAATCAGGAGAGAGAGTAGTCTGTCTAGAATTTTCATGAAATCTAAACAATACATAATTTTTCGCAATTTTAATCTAATAATTAACTAATTAATTAAAGAATTTGCATTGCAGACATTTATATTTATTCACAATTACGTTTTTACGAGATAATTTAGGAGAGATTAAAACTTAGTTTAAAGCCAATCTTTGGATTCTGATAATTTTAGTATGATTTTTACATTGTAAATATTGTAATCGAGATCAACAACTTTCGGGATATTCGGGGAACACGATACTCGGGTCTTTTGTTGGGTTGACGCACGTCATGGCCCCGAAACCACGGTCCAGTGGGGAATAAAGGCACATGACGGTGATGATCGTCGCCGTCGCCGCCGAAGCAACACACACGTAGATTATAAGCGTTATTTTTCGACATCCGTAGCCCTACAAAAACAATTGCAACAGGAAAGAAATTAAACAAAGTTAATTGGAAACTTACGGGAGCATCAAAAGTAGAGTTTTCCGCAAGAACTGGGATGGGGGCAGGGAGGTAGAGTCGCGGTCCGTTCAGCAACATCAATCGGTCATTTCGATGTGTGAGCATCTATTCCAAATTAAGTGTAATTAATACTTTATAAAACTTTTTACAAGTAAACTCACGGTAAGTATAATATGCATGATGATGTCAAAGACCAAGAAAATCACGATACACATAAACACAATTTCGAATCCAAGATTGGAGGTAGAAAATTTGGCATACGTCACATCAAAATATGCGGATGGAGAGCCAGGAATCCAGATTGAGAGAAGGGTGCAGATCACTGAAAATATTTACGTTTAAATTGGGACAACAAGGTGTATTATAATTGATAATGTGTCAATTTACTCATGAGCAGGTAAATGAGGTATCCAACAAACCAATGGAGAGCTACAATAATCCAGTTAATTTTTAGATTCATGTGGCGCATCCAGCCGAAAAAGACCATTGCGAGAGAAAGAGCGGCGGACAGCCAGCCCAGCGCCCGATGCCAAACTGCAGCCGCAGAATAGCTATGACCCAAAAACCCACTCGTCATGAGTCCACGAGCCAGACCGACAATGAAAATGGAAGGTATCGCTACAGCAGCCATCAGGTGGAACTGAACAAACGGAACAATTAATAAAAGTAGCCAATTGTTTTCAATCATAACAATCAAGTACTTACAAAATACCAAACTCGAAGATTTAAAATCCGCCGTTGCATAAATGTTTCTTTGAAATATCGAGTCATAAACGCATTTACGGGGATGACGAATGTGGTGAGGAGAGTGAAGACTGCGCCGTGGAAAATCCTCGTGTCCTACAACAGTTCAACCATTTTAATTATGTTTAATAATTATTTTTAGCAATTAATTTAAAACACTCGCCCATTCAAAAAGACTCAGATCGTCGTCAATCGCCTTTCCCTTTTGTGGTCCAGGGATAAGAGTACTTTTGTCCTTCACTCGCTTGGCCTTCTTGTTCCTTTTACTATTTCGTGGGTTACCTCTGTCTCCGTCATCCCCTCCTTTCAACTCTTCATCGTCTGGGGGGAAAGTCAAACTCTCGCCCTCTCCAAGTCCTTAAATGTGTAACAAAGTAACAATTAGAGGTTTAATAGAGATGAGGCCATTTAACTAATGTTTTCAATTAGTTACCCAAAAGCGCTGCCACTTCCTTCTTAAGTTTTGGAGCTTCTGTTGATGGCGGCGGCGTCTCCGTGAAGGGTCGAGGAGGAAGAACTAAACATTTTGTTTCTTCTTTCTCTTTATTAGCAGCAAAAGCAGTCTCGCATAACTCAAGATTAAGTTTCCTGTGGCCGCTGTGATTTTTCTGTTTTTCAACGTCATTGAAATTGAATAACTCCCCACCCAGGGTATACTCTTCCCAATCTTTGGTGTTGGTGCTATTATCATAGTACTTTCGAACCGTGTATGTCGCATCGTAACGTTCGAGGTAGCGGGTGTAAGTATAATAGTGGCCAAAAAAGGCAAGTGATTTATCTGAATCCCTGTATTTTGACCAGTCCAAGACCTTCTTTGCAGCCTCATTCCATTGAGATATTTCCGCTCCATTGAGGCCATAGTCACAGGATACATGAGGCAGGTCGTGATAGCCGACGGCTGTCGGTCTAGTAATCGAATAACAATTTCCAGTAAACTGACCAAGTGCTGGCTGGTAATCATCGCTAGTGTAGCGTTGTACCCCTCCTCCCCCCACGCAAGTAAAATCCCACAGAGGAAAACCTAAGGCAATAAACCGTTATAACGCACATAACGAATATCCCTTCGATTCTGTCTGTCCGTCAAAAGAGGTCATGGGGTGAAAATAAACAATTTTTAATGGCACGATTGTTTTCCCCGTCAAAAAACAGAGTTTTCCTGTTTTTCACCTTTTCCCGGGGGAAAGGCCAAAGGATCAATTGTAAGAGTTTGTAAGACCAAGAATTTTAACATCAGTTCAAATTGAACTGTTTAATATCCAATAACCCCATAAAAATAGCGCCTTTTTTGAAAATTTTCATGTTTTTGACACCCTTGACCTTGACCTGGGGGGCCCATCTCTGAACTTGAGGCAACTTGAGGCAACTTGATACCCCCTGAACACATTGCAAAAAAACAGAACGAAAAAAAGTTAATTTGTTCAAGAGTTATCGTGCGAACGGACGGACAGACAGACGGACAGAGCCATCTTATAAAGGGGTTTCACCCCTTAATAATTTAATTTTCATCACTGTGCTTCTTTCAATTCCAGTGATTCTTCCTATTTATCTTGTTGAGATATTTGGATTTTGAGCGATTAATTGACGAATTACTGCTCGATTTTGTTGCGTCCTTCGAGTTCGTGGTTTTCCTCCTGGTTTCTTGTTCTGGACAGATCCAGGGTCGAGGACCTCGACTCGAGGTACTTTCTTCTAATTGCATAAATAGAAGCTCTTTCTGGGGGTGGGGTTTGGAATGGCCAACTATTTACTATTTCTTCGTGGTGGAACCAGTGTTTAACTTCAAAACTAACGACTAACAAAACACAAACAGAGACAAGACGAGAAGTGAGTTAAACAAAACTAGACTTTAACAACAAAAAACTCCAAAACACACCGAAAGTCGAAAAATATTTTTTGAGATTTCTGAAATTTTTTATCAAAGCCATAATTTTGTCAAAAAAGTGACAAAGTATCCAAGGATTTGGGTTTCCTTGTATTGTGAACAAAAAACCACTCTGTACACGTGAAGGGTTGATAATTTATTGTTTACCTCCCCACTCGAATACATGAGGTATAATAAAGTTATCCCTGAAACCACGAGGGGCAAATGTTTCATTTTATTTTATGTGCATCATGCAGTGGAAACGTGGCAAGAGTAATTCTGTTGCATATTTCCAGAACATTGCATTTATATGGACAGATGAAATGAGATGGGGGCGAGGATTTCCTTTAACCCCTTCCATCGCTAGTATCTACTTTGTCAATCTAAAATGCAGCAGGGCTTTTGGGGGAAAGTAATATTCTCAGAATGGGGAAAGTATAAAAGGAAAGTGTTGGGCTTTGCAGGTCAAGTGAAGGTTAAGGCTATTTTAGTAAGTATTTCTTATTGCAAAGGAAAAAGAAACGTGAAATTTTATGCAAAAGGGCCAAGCCCATAATTTAATACGACTCTCAAAACTTTCTCTTTTCGTGTTACGAATGAATATAACTTTGGATTAGTGTGATGATGATCCATTTAAAACACTCGACAACCCAATTTACCAATCTTTATAGGAACATTCATTGTCAATGTTTGTGAGCTGTTGGTTTGATATTGACTATAGAAAAATGCTTGCGAATCACTTTCTCTTTGTGGCTTATAGATTTTGGGAGAAAGGACTAAAAGGAGTTTGGGCTTTGAAGGAGCTAATGAGGCAATTTAGCTCTCAGGAAAAAAACCTCACTAGTGCTTTCACTTCACAATGTTGATTTTTATTACATATGATGACCCAGCACTTTTTTTAACATTTTCTTTCCAACTGCAAAGTTTGGTTTAAATAAACACTGAAAAATGATGTAAATACATCATGTGATCCCCTTAAAACATTTATCCACGTCATGTCTTTGTGTTTACTAATAAAAGTTGTTCTTAAATGGAGTTCCATGTTTTTTTTAGTAATTGGCAGTTTATTTATAAAAATCTTTAACTCCCACATTTTGTACCTTAAATATAATCTCAATATGTATTTTTTTAGAATTGTGAGGACTGAAAGCGTCACTAACTGAATAAATACGTGGCTATTTTAAAATTTTGGACGTCATACTTCACGAGACTATTGTCATTGTTTCATAAACAAAGAAAGTTTGCTCAAGGGGAAATTTTTCATCCCATTACAACATGAAGAGAAATCTTGAGCTGCAGAGAAAGAGATTTATTTCTCTCGTTTCCCGTCGGATATTAGCTCTTTTATGTGTCTAATTAATGAGAACAACTTTTCTGGCTACAAGAAACTACGTTAATGGCACAGCGGAATTAATTGGTGTTATATATGAGCCAGATTTTTGAAAAACTTAATTTGTTGAATTTATGAGTTCAAATTTTTATTTTCACTCTTTTTTACTCACCAAATCCCAGATTTATTTATTTCTGCTCAGTCGAGTGAAAGTTGGCGTCAGTCAAACCATTATTTTATCAATTTTGTGGTCAGATATATTTAGCAATTTTCCAAAGTAGTTGGGCAGTTTTTGGTACTTTTATGACAAGGCCCACACATTATATCTTGATATAGATACCAAGCATAGTAAACTGTAATTTTATTTGGGGGGATGCAAGTCATATGCTGATAAACGAAACCCACATACTGCCATCAAACAATACTTTTGGAGAAAGTTGGAAACAAGGTTTCTGCATTTGCAGAATTAAATGCCTTCCTGCCAGCCTCTGATAAATATGTTTTGACCTCGGTCTAATGAAGAAATGCAGGGACACTTTATTTAATAGAATTTGACGTTTTTTTTTGTTTGTGGCTAGAGTTTTACTTTAAAACCTTGAAAGAGAAAGTTGGTCTTTGTAATTCCTTTAAATTCATTGCATTGTTTAAGTGGGTGGAATAATAGTTTTAGTGTAGTTTCAAGAGGAAAGTTAAACTCGGGGTGAAAGCAATTTCAACTGAATCACCACCAATAAAAATTTCACGTTTGATCAGAGTTTTTGGTACATTCAATGCCAACACATTGTATCCTTTCACTGCACTTTGTCAATTGATATTTTCTTTCCGTTGTAAGTTGTTTTAAAAGCTTATATATTGTTTGATTGGATCTCTCGAGCTTCCTATTTAATTTAGCCTTGTCCAACAAATGCTGCTGTTTTACATTCTGGCCAACTGCAAATGACAGGGGAATTGGTGAAAGTTAACAAGCCAATTCTGGTTGTTGCAAGAGAAAAGCGGCTGAATAGTTGTCAGTCCACAACCAGATAAAATGTTAAGCATTGGGGTGTGAAACAAGATAAATTGGCTGAAATCACTTTGAAGCCTTTTTTTAAATGTGGACGTTAAGTCCTTTATTTTTGAGCCCAACTCGCAGCTTTCTCTGCAATGATTTTCTAGCTTTCTTTCCTCTTCCTCATTTAGTTTTATGTGTTTGTGGATTGGTTGTATTTCCGTGTTAAAGGGTTTCTTTCTTTTTATCCAATGAATTATTCATGGGCGTAGGAGTAAATGATACGGAACTGTGGAACAGTTTGCTAGTAATTTATACTTTCTCTTATTCGATTGATCTTGGAATGCTCGTTTTGCTGTAACCAGTTATGTTCATTTTGTGGTATATTACATTGTATTGATAAATCCATCCTAACAAATGATTTTTTTTTCTATTTTCCAGTGATGTCGATCTCGATAATCAGCGTCACCTCTCAGACGCCAACAATTCTGGGTCATCCTCAAATTCATCTTTATCTGCTAGGTACCTGACGTGAGTTGACAATTTTGATCTAACACCCTTTGTTTTGTTTCTTTACTAAACTCTTGTGTTTTGCATGATTTTGTAATCAATAATAACTTGGTTCAAATTTAAAATTGATTTAATTTTACAGAAGTCTTGAAAGTCCCAGTACATCCCTCGAGTTGGTGGCAGCGTCCAACAATTCTTCCTCTTCCCTTCGTGAGCGAAGTTCCGAAACGCCGGAAACAACGATTGGTCATTCCTCCGAATCTTATAAACCATCGCCGGGATGGGATGGAGATTCGGATATCGAAATCGACCAAGATCCTCCCGATTGGACGAAAAATGTTCCTGAAGAAACTCTCACTGCCTTGGGCAGAATTGAAAAGAAACGACAAGAAGTCTTAAATGGTATAAACATATCCCCGTAAATAATAATTAGCAAAATATAACATTTGATTGCTTTCACAGAATTATTCCACACTGAAAGGTCTCATGTACGAAACCTAAAGGTAGTCGATAGACTCTTTCATCGTCCCATTCGTCAACAGCAACTTCTCCCAGAACATTTGGTACAAATGCTGTTTGCAAATTTAGAAGAAATGTTGGACATTCACGGACGTTTTAACTCTGTCCTTAAAAAATTAAGGGAAGAAAGTTCTTTAGTTGGTGATATTGGACCGGTTCTTTTAGATATGGTAATTATTAGTTATTGAATATGATCTTTTATAGTTCAAAAAAAAAAGTAACATATTTTTTATTGTCTTTTGCAGTTTGATGGAGAAAGTGGAGACAACTTTAAACGTGCTGCAGCAACGTTTTGTGCCAAGCAGCAAATAGGTTTAGAGATTCTGAGGGATAAGCGGAGAAAGGACGCGCGATTCCACTCATTCCTTACCGATGCAGAGTCGGATGCTGTTTGTCGCCGGCTGGGAATTAAGGACATGATTCCAATGGCTATGCAACGACTAACAAAGTATTATTTCATACTTGCACATATGTTTATATATTTATAGTATGCGAGTATGTAGGAGTTTGAGGAATGTTAATTGTATTTTCTTGTTTTAGATACCCCCTTCTGTTTGAAAACTTGTGTAATTGCACGCCCTCAGATACCGAAGAGTACAAAAGCCTCCAACGAGCCGTGGAGCTAAGTAAAGAAATCCTTTGCCACGTTAACCACGCCAAAAAGGAAGCAGAAGATCAAGAAAGACTGATTGAGATCCAGAAAAAACTTGACAAGTCAGCATTTGACAAAGGAATTGACAAAACTGACCCAACCATCAGCGAAATTAGAGTAATTTTATTTAGGAAACAATTTTATTTTTATCCATTTTTCAACTTTTTTATGTGGATTTTTTTTAGAATTTGGATTTTACGAAACATCGATTGATCTATGAAGGTCCCTTAATGTGGCGGATGACAAAATCAAGTAGACAAAAGTCGGATTTGCAGGAGGTTCAAGCTGTCCTTCTACATGACATGATTGTGATCCTTTTAAAGCAAGATGATCGATATGTTCTCAAAACTCATCACTTGGGATTTCCGGGAAAGTCTGACAGAATGATGGCAAAACCTATAATCAAACTTAATAATTTACATCATCGCCCGGTGGCCACCGGTACGAGCTTAAATCAGCTACTTAATCTAATTATTATTAACAATGCAAAACTATTTTTTATATAGACAAACGAGGCTTTTTCCTCATTTCCACAACATCTTCAAATATGTATGAACTTGTGTGTTCCACTGCTGAGGAACGGAATATGTAAGTCGCAACGAATTTATTTACTTTCTTTTCTATGAATTGGGATCAAGACTATTGAAAGTAATTTCCTCAACTTTTCCCACTAATTTCCGTCTCGTTGATCTCAAACTATAATAGATTTTGGTGTCCTGACATAGAACGAATTACCGTCTTGATTTTTCCACCACTAGAACTTTTGACGTCAATATAATATTGCAATTTCCGTTAAGTTTGACACACTGGAAGAGACAATTTGGCTCTTGCTCCCAACCGGTTTCCGTTCTCTCCTATTTCCTACCGAGTGTCACAAAATTATTTGAAGGATTTTGATTTTCTTTGCCAAGACCAATTTTGAGTGACGGATGACGCGTCCCCTCATCTATTCTTTCATTATAGAAATGTATATTTTTTTCTGAGAAAGTTGTATGTTAAAATTTTCGACTTGAGCCAATTTTTGACTAATTGTTTTCAACTCTATCAATTGGTGGTATCATCTTATTCCTTAAAAGGCTATCGAAAATTGAGACAAAGATGAGTCATGCACTGTTTACATTTGTTTTGTTCGTCATAAATGTTCGGAGGCGTAAATCATGTTTTCCCTTCGTGATTAGTTGTGTAATTATAATTATGTGAATGTTTACTCGCTTGCATTTTGTGGAATTTTCATTGAATGTATAACAAACCCAAATGGATTTTGCCTTAGTTTGCTGTAAACAAATTAGAATGGTATTTTTCTCTTGGAAAGTGATTTCAAATTTGTCATCAAATTAATTGAACGCAGTGTAGATAGTACTATACTTTTACACAGTCAATTTTCCGACTGGTTTAATAGTTGTATGTTAAGCTGAATAATTGTATAGAAAGAATTTGACCGAACTGGGAAGCTGAACTGTTCTGATTCTAATTATATCTCCCTTCACTTGACTTGACTCTTGAATGAATGCATAGCAAATCGGCGTAAGAGCCCACTGGACCTGACTGCTTATTCTTGATTCTGAGTGACTGCTAAGATGTTTCCGAACAAGAGTTTTCGAGCAGCAGAACATTCATGAATTTTGTCAAGAACTTTTTTTTAATAAACATCTTCTGGTTTAAAGTTGATCTCAACTCTCTATGAATAAAGTTAATATTTGCTCTACCTCCAGATTAAGATGTGTTGGCTTATCATGATCACCGTCAAGCTAATTTTCATTTTCACTCCGAATGTCTGGGCCATCGTAATGTATATTTGTTTAATGTAATGTAAGCTGAGAACTTTTGTGAGTCGTCTCTCTGCTGTTATATATTTTGGCACTCTTCGATTTTTACTTTAGACCTGTTTAAATGTTTAAAAAATCTTGGTTGTTCTGGTCTTGAAAGGTTAAGTCGTATTTTATACTACACGGCTTTGGCTGGTTTAACGCGTTGACTTTCCCGACTCATTTCAGTGAGTTCTTTATCCCTGTCTCAGGACAGGACAAGTATCTTCTCACTTTGGCTTCAGTTTCCGTTTATTGAAAGATTGGAATTCCTCAAAGAATTAAGTGCAAGGAACATGAGCAGTTTTTTAAAAATTTCTTTGGTGGAAATAATATATGGAACGTGTAATTGAATAAACGTAATATAAAAAATAATAAATATTGTTAATTGGTGAATGGGTGTGGTTATGGCAGGAAGTAATCATAACCATAACCCTTTGAAAAATGTATTTAACGGTGTGAAAAATCAATCAACAAGGTTCGATTTTTAATGTCTTTGATCCTAATTTATTTTTAATTGTATTTTTTGTTAATGATTTATATATAATTGACTGAATTTGTTTTAGATGGTTTCATCACATTACAAAAGCGGCTGACGATTATAAGAATCGACAAGAGTCTCGACGTTCTGAGAGCATGCAGAGCAATACATCCAATAACAGCAACATTCCCCCTTCACTCAACTCCTCGGATGCAGGAAAAGAGTAAGATTATATAGTCTAATATTTTGAAGGAAAATCATATTTAGATTTTAAAAAGAAATCAGCCAAAATAAGGCTATGCAATAGACAACGGGTGTTTTGTTTCCAGACCTTGTTTATTTTGTACTTTTTATTCGGTCTTGTTTGAAATCGGAAATCCCGTTGAGGGATTTGAGAGTTTTACAGCATGCCAAAGTGAGGATTAGTCAGAAAGTCTAAAGTAAACTAAATATTTTTGTTGCGTTGTAAGTAGATGCATTGGAAATGCCATGATTTCTAGAAATCATGGCAAAGCCAAAAAAAAAGTAATACTTGTCACATAAATCTGATTCTCAGATTTTTTTTGTTAGAATCGTGATGCTTTAACGATTGCAGAGCTTGAGTGGAAATCATAATAAAAATATTTATTGACTTGCGATATGCATCTGGCAATAGAATATCATATTATGAATATGTTATTAATGTTAAATGGGCTAACTTATTTCCGTTTAATTTTAGACCCAGTGCAGATCAAGCAGTTGCAGATGGAGAAGGCGAAAAGGACGCTTTTGGTCAATTGATCCCTCCAAGTGTGACCCCAAGCATGTCTAAAGAGCCAAGTCCTGCACCGGAATCAACTTGTTCCGAACCTGCCCTTAGTCCGGGCTCACCAGACAAATCAGGTACATTTTTTAAATGGATATATAGCTTACTGATTATCAACTTGTCTGTTCTCTGTCCTTTCTCTAACCTATATTTATCAGTAATCAAAGCTTGCAAAAATTAATCCTTGCTTGTTACTAATTGATCGGGAATGAATTGATGGGTTTGCTTATTTCCTTGACTGGTCCTTAACAGGTGATGGGAGGTTGTCTGTGGGTGGAGGGAAAGTGGCTCGTTCTGTCAGCAGCGTCAGTGGGAGACAACGTCAAGGGGAATTTATCCAAATCACGCAGTCGTCTCCTCTCATCGACCCCACGGAAGTGGTCGTCACTTCTCGAGACATTCTTTTTGCACAGCCCGTACTTTCACCTTACGGTACTTTAACTCTTTACTTGTTTTCTTTAAACCTGTTTTTTTCTGGGATTTCCATTTCTTTGTTTATTTACCGATTTATTTTGTGGGGCCAATAGCATTTTAATTATTATTTTTATCCCATTTGCAGAAGAGTTAAAAAGAGCAGACGCCCTGGTGCAAAAAGCTTTGGAAGAGAAGCTACGAATCGCATCTCACTTATTCCACATTCCCTCATCTTCAAACAATTCGCAAAATTCAATAGACTCCAAAGAAGCTCGAGAACTTATAGTCACGTGTATAAATAATGGTGAGTCAGCTCAGTTAATGGCCTCGTTTATGTTTATGAGCGTTGTACTATAATTTTTGTTTAACTTTCTTTGCAGTTGACAGATTAATAGGAATTGTTAGCAGTCAAAAATCTACAAAGGACAATGCAGAATCACAAAAAGAGCAGCAGAGCATTCACACAAATCTCAATAAAATGTTGACGCACATTTTGGTATGTCCTAAATAACGAAACAAAAAACTACAAGATTTTAATTTTGATTCTTTTGTAGAGTGAATTTGAGCGAAAAGAAGAAGAACTGGAAATTCGAAGGCAAGAATTGCATCGTGTGAGAGAGCAAAATCACGGCTACCAAGAGCGTCTTCAAAGTTTAAATGCTGTTTCCGCAACAAGCCCAAAACGTCCATCAAGTTTTGCCTCAGAACATCAACCTCATGATGATCCAGGTAAATCTAGTAACTTTTTAAAAACTAGATTTTATTGTTCTGTTTTTGTATTTTTATTAGAGTTTAAAAAATTTGTAGAGTGAATGTCTTTGACATTTTTTTTAGAATGTTTCATATTTTGTGAATTTTTGAATGCTTTCTCGTTTTGTCTGGATTTTTATAATGATGTGGTTTCAGTTTCAGAGTAAGTTTTATAGTGACCTATTTTTGATGTGCTATTTAGAATAATAACTAGTCCAGTATTATAGCTTGCATCATGCATGTTTTGTGTTTGTAGTATATAATAGATAGTGTACTTTTATATAATTAATCCGAGTGTTTTTTTAAATTTGAATGCCGTAAATAACCGTTTGCGTTTTTTGTTGTTTGTTTTCCGTTTAGAACTTACGAAGACAACTCACTCGAAGCTGCCATCCTCAGATCTTGCAGCTACCTCCAATTCTAATATTTCCGAGACGTCTGCTAACCCTTCAACACAGCTTAGTGAATCGGCACAAAAAGTGAGTGTGGAGATGACGCATGTAAAATAAAAGCTAACAATTTATGTCGTTTTATATCCACCTTGTTAAAACTGTTAATTCATTTAGTGTATGTGTATACTAATTTGATTATAAAACTTTCTTTTTGGATATAGTTTGCTGACGCAGCGATTGAACAAGGGTCAGAAAATGGTGAAATAGAAACAGAAAAAAATCGTGACTGTCCTGAGACTGAAGTTGTGGCTGCAACTTCCTCATTACCTGAGCAAAACAATAGTGGAGAAGACAAAGTATCATCTACAACAACAGTACCTGAATCAATTGAAGAAGAAGAATTTAAAGAAGTTAAGAAAGTGAATGGAGATCTCTCGATTACTACTGCCGATGCAAATCCAGTAACAAATGGGCATAACAATGATGAGGAAAACACAACAAGTGATCAACTCGATAAGGATGAGAATGCAAAGTCTACTAATTCTTCAAAAACGAATGAATCTGACAACCTTCCATCTGTCAAAGAAGAAACTGTATGTGGAGATACTTAAAACTCGACCTTGCTGGAAATTTGCATTGCTAATAATTTGTTGTTAAATGTATTACATATTGTCAATTGTACTGTGGTTTGTTTTTTGTCCCAAATCTACTGGCCATGTCTAAATAAGTATACAATTATAGATAAATTTATCAGTATTCAATTTTAGTAGAGGTAGCAATTACTGCACTTTATATGTGTTTCTCTACTTATTGCTACTAAATACTATTTCCGCTGACCGAGCTTTTTTAGTCATGTTATGCGACTGTTTAAAAATGCTCGTTCGCCACACAAACGTAGATAATTTCACTCTGTCTGTATAAACCAAAAAAACCAACAACATTTTCGTTTTGGTGTTGGATTTTATAAAGTCACAGCAAACTATGTAAACTATCTGCCACCTAATTAATAGTTATTATTATTACGAGTGCAATTAATTCGTCTCAACATCCCTGACTAGAATGAGAATATATAATAATTAATTTTTGGGACGAATGAAAAATGTCACAGACATTGAAACACTTTTGAACAAGTGGAATCGCTTTAACCTTTGATAGTCGTACCATAATTTACCATACACCGGAAATACCTCTTATTTAGTTACAAATCGTTTATCTTAATCTTTGTACTTCCAGATTATACTCGGACATAATTTAACTTAATTTTATTAGTCTATTGATTATGTTGAAAATCCAATCACCGTGATGATTTTTTTGCATGAAAATGATGAGATTATGTACCATGATCATCTAAATATAGTACTCTGTAGCAAACCTACTACGTATAAAACTCGCTAAAATGAAATTAATTATTAATATGACAATGCTGATAATGGCATTTCGTCTTGTAGAAATTATTTATCAATTAAAAAATCAGATTTATGAAATTGAATATGGATGAAAATAATTAAAGAATGAAAGATGAAATTTTACTTGAATTGACTTGAAAATGTGTATTTTATTGGCATTGAAATTTTTAAAAATGGCTGGATTATTTTAAATATCAACACGAAATAAAAGTCGTGTTAAAATACGCAAAATTAAGTGATCTAAAGATTAGAGATTTACAATAACGATTTAACAAAATATTTTTCTAATGCAAATTATTCAAAACGTATTTCACTAATTTGCAATTTTGGCTTTCTTCGGAGGAGTTTCCTCATCTGATTCGTCACTGCTCGAACCACTGTCAAGATCTTCGTCCATCATTGTTTTTTTGAAAACTTTCTTTTTGGGGGGCGGCTGTACGTCAATGTTTGCAGTGGTAATTGGGGCTGATGTACTTGAGCCGGCTTCTTCAGCTGAAGAGCCTTTTTGGACATCGCTAGAGTTTGAATCGTCGGATGATGCAGATGTCACGGTTGCAGTTGCAGAAGAAGATGGTCCAGCTTTCACTTGTTCAAATCCTGTGAAATATTAAAATTATGAATATTTTAAAACTATCAAAATACAAAAAAAAATTGGCACATGAGAACAATATAATATACCTTGATCTACAGCCGCATATACAGAATCAGCCATTTCCGCTCTGATTTTATTGTATTCTGGATCTTCAATTTTAGGCAGTGGAGGTCCCTCTGTAAATTGCTTTAATTTTTCAAGTTTCCTCTTTTTCGCCTCAGCTTTTTCCTGTTCTCGTTCTTGCTGCTTGGAAAACCATCTTTTAAGACGTTGTTCTTCATTTATGTCGCGTAGGCGTCGCCCAGAAAGATCCCTGCAGGCGTCACGGTTCGTCGTCTTCTCAATCTGCGCTCCAATTGCTCTAAGCATAGACCCGAAACCTGAAATTTGTACAAAATAGAAAATTAGTTCATGATGACTACTTTAATTTTCTAATTGCTCAATTCAATTACCTCCTTTGCCACCCAAAAGCCTTGGAACGATGATAAGGGACTCGTCTTCATTTAACTGACGATCTCCGTGAAATAGCTTTCCGTTAGGGAGTGTAAAGTAAAATTCAGAGCTTTTCACGCCCTGGAAGAAATTTTAAATGGCATTGTAGCAATAATTAATGCTATTCATTAAAAATTTCAAATTGAAATCGTCACTTTTCAATAAATCTTACCAAGAAATCTGCAACGGTCGTCTTAAACTCTTCAAAATTGTCGCAAAGCAAATCTTCCTTCAGCTTAAGTCCTAGAGTTCCATCCATTTTCGAATTTGTAATATCCATTTTGAGAATTTATTTTAAAAATCACTTTTAAATTAAAAGTTTTAACGATTAACTTTCTCGTCTCTAAAAATCGACGAAAAAATGTTTACAAAATCAGCGCTGCTCCATCTGATCCTCTAAAAGCCCCAACGTGTTAAAAAACTTAAAAGTTTGAGCTTCATTAGCTTAAATTTCCAGAAATTTTAAAGTGGAATGACATTTTCCTGTCTTCGGCGCATCTTAGTTCAATCCTCAGTATTAAGGAGTCAAAAACTTTTTCCAAATTTTGCAGGTAGTTTGAAAAAATTACATACATATGAAATAAATTGCATTTTTCTTTTTCCCAGCTCTTCAAACAAAACATTCGAGTGTTATCAAGAGTTGGATAATTGGAGCTTCTTCCTTTACAACTTCGGCTGATATTTACCAAAACACTTTTAAAATGTCGGGACATAGCGAGATCAAAGTTGTAGAGTTCAATAATGTTTCCATCAAAGTTTTGCCTGCAAACGGTGACAATTTCATGTACCTGGTCAGTATATATTTTCAAAGATAGAATTGAATCCATTGACTGAGATCATTTGTAGATTATTGATAAAGAAAGCCAACAAGCCTTTGTGGTGGACCCTTGTGACCCTGCTCTTGTTTTGACCGAAGTGGAAAATGCGAATGTTAGTTTGGAAGGAGTTCTTACGACGCATCATCATTGGTATATACGTTTAACTTATCGTTATCATTTTATTCAATGCTATATATTATCATTTTATTTTTAGGGACCACGCTGGAGGAAATGCTAAGCTGGCAGAATTATTTAAGAAGAAAAATGGGAAGGATTTGCGAGTATTTGGAGGAGACGATAGAATTGAAGCTTTAACCAATAAAGTAGCTTATAATTAGCATTTTTTGAATCAATTTAGTTTAATTCCATTGCTGTAGGTTGGACATGGAGATTCTTTAACGCTGGGGTCACTAAGTTTGGAATGTCTTCATACGCCTTGCCATACTGGAGGTCATATTTGCTATTATGTAAAGAAATCCGATCCAACTCAGAATCCTCTTGTTTTTACAGGTATACGCTTACAACATGTTTATCAAAGAAATGATAAAGTATAATTTGTTTTCTTTAGGCGACACCCTGTTTATAGCTGGATGTGGTCGATTTTTTGAAGGGACTGCAGATCAAATGCACGAAGCTCTGATCCAAAAGCTTGGAAAACTTCCAGACGATACAATGGTATTTTGTGGACATGAATATACTGTAAACAACCTGAAATTCGCGTTGAGCATTGAACCAAATAATAAAACAATGTTGGAGAAAATGAATTGGGCCTTTGGACAAAGAGAAAATAGCACTCCGACAGTTCCGTCCACAATTGGGGAAGAAAAAATGATTAATCCCTTCATGAGATGTATTGTCCCTGAAGTACAAGATAAACTAAAGGTCACTGATGCGATTTCTTGCATGGGAATGCTCAGAGCCAAAAAAGACAAATTCTAAACAAATATTCCAAATATGAAACTACATACATAATAATTAAGCAAAAATGTTAATTGTGATTTGAGTAAACAATAAAAGTGTTCATGAAAATGTAAAGAAACTGTTATTGGGCATTTTTAAGGGAGTGAGAATTTTCGGCAGAAGCCATTGGATAAAAAGAAAACTTGTTTGGTTAGTTAGAAATTAAAATAAAATCAACAATTTCAAGGCAAACATCTCTTTAAAGTTGAGTACGAGATGACAAACACAATCCAGCGAATGGTCCTGAAGATTCGATTGCATAAAATCCAGTTTTACAGGTTAGTAGTGTGACTATTGCCGTATGAAAAATTCTATCTATTCAGTTTAGCTTCAGATAGTTTACAAAATGTACGTTCAAGAAGGAGAGTTTAAGGTGGAAATTTGTAATTTGGATTTTCATGTAACACATTATTTAAATTAACGGTAATCTATTTCAGTATTTGAGTGGCTTTGGATCAGAGTTTGCTTCAGAAGATCCTCGAAATCCAGATTCACTGCCCAAAAACCAAAACTCACCTCAAAAATGTCCTTACAATTTGTACGCAGAGCAACTTTCAGGAACTGCTTTCACTGGTTAAAATAGGACTTGCAAATGAAATCGATTAAATAAATTAAATTGATTTTATTTAATTAGCTCCCCGAGAGTCAAACAAACGTTCCTGGCTCTACCGAATACGCCCTTCCGTCTTACACGTCCCTTTCAAACCACTGACCACTGGAGAAAACAAGGATAAAATCATTCCAAATTTTGGGGCCCTTCCGGCAGAACCTAATCAAGTATTATCCAATGATTTATTTTGTTAAATTGCATATTTACATATGGTAATAATTTGAATATAATCAAATGAAGATGAGATGGCTTCCGTTTTCCGTCCCTTCGTCTGGCTCCATAGATTTTGTCTCTGGTTTGAAAACCGTTTGTGGAGCTGGGGATGTAATTAGCAGAAATGGAGTTGCAATTTACACCTTTGGCTGCAATGCGTCTATGACCAACTCTGCATTTTATAGCTCGGACGGAGATTTCCTCATTGGTATTAATTATCATGCCATGTATTTTCAAAAGCCACAAACAATTTGTTTGGTACATTTTCAGTGCCACAACTTGGAACTTTAAATATTATGACTGAATTTGGAAAGATGGTCGTAGCACCCGGAGAAATTTGCGTTATTCAGGTATTCATGTAAATACATATTTGGAAATGTCAAACAAGTATTGTCACATGTTTAATATTACTATAAAAATACAAGTCAATAACAGCCTTGAGACAGATAAGCAATTAGCATTATCCCAACTCCCATACTATTATGAACTAAACATAAATGAAACAAGGATTTTATGAGGCATAAAAGGAGGAGATGACACCAATAAAAGTTTATGGCACACTACGACAATGATATGTCATTGTTCCCCTTCCTGTCTTTCACTCACCATCCGCAAAAACAAGAATATGCAAATATTCAGGGAGAAAGTTTTCTCTTTCCCTATGAAAAGAGTTGGATGAGGCAAATTGAGACAAATGTCAATTTCTTATTATTTCTAAATTATTTACAGCAAGGGATGCGCTTTGCAATTCATGTTCAAGGCCCCACGAGAGGCTACGTCTTGGAAATATTTGGAACACACTTTGTTCTGCCTGGACTTGGACCAATTGGTACATTATAGATGTCTAGTTTAAAATTTAAATACATAATGAAAAACTCCAGAACAGTGTTCATATAGCCCGAGTCAGGGGTGTGTATCAATTTTATAACAAAAAATTTTGGTATCCATGCAAAACTTTTTATGATTTTTAGGGTTCTATTTGAATATTTTTTTATGAAATCAGTTTGTATAAG
>JAQIXN010000977.1:0-24786 GCA_034698145.1 Proisotoma minuta | reverse complement strand
AAATTCCCCCACCTCCCACATCTGCGTCCTTGTAGAGACGGATGTTTGTGATAGAGTTGTGCTGACAACAAACCCAAAGTTTGCGACCCAAAAAGGTCAAGGAAGTACGGCATCTGCTTCCTCCACAAGTTCCACCGCCTCGGCGTCAACGCCAAATCCAACTTCCAAACTTCAGGGAATTGTTCAGCCTATTCGACCCCCGACTAATTCAGGATGGTTATGAATTATATAAATCTTTTGAGATATTTGATACCTTTAAGAATTAGTGTACCTGGTTAATATTAATTAACTCTTTAATTGTCTGGAGTTAATTAAATTGGTGCTTTTACGATTGTAAACCTTTAAACGAAACATGAACATGTCCAGTTAGTGATAGACGCCCATGAAATGGTCACTACCCATTTAATTGTAGTATTTAATTGTAATTAACTCTTGAACCCGGGATGTGATATTTGTATAGCAATTTTTATTTTGTTTTACTATTTCTACCAATTCAACTTTTACCCTTTTCTTTACTTGGTCCAAAACAAAAACTGAAACGTTTTTGTACTTTTACCAAAAATTGTCCTAAAAATAAATTTCATTTTTGGAAACGCTCATCAAAATTGAAGTGATAATTAAAACCTCTTCTGCCAGCCAATTTAATTGAAATTAGGTCAAATTTAACTCTCTAATTAAAGGCGTAAACTATTGAATATTTTAAGCGTTGCCAATAAAACCTAAATTTTTTCTGGAGTAAGAATAATTTATTTTGATATGGTTTGAACATTGGGTACTTTTACTTGTACTTTAATTACGGGTTAAATTCTTTAATTAGGAGTATTTAATTTCTAAAGAAGTTAAAGCTGAATGTCGTCAATACTTTTGTCTCAGTGGACATAGCCGTCGAAATAAGGGCCCCCTGAATAACGTTCCAGAAAAGAGTTCCCATTGTTATTGTTTCCATTGTTGCTGCTTCCATAATTGGTGTTGCTGTTTCCATATCGGGTGCTTCCATATTGGTAACTTGGGAAACTCTTCTGAGTCGTAGTTGACTGTGGACAATTCGTCCCCGTACATTTCCTCCGGTGTTCCAATTTGGGACAAGGGCTGCCTCCATTTTGAGGGAATGTCTGCAACCCCAAAAAATAACGAAATGTTGAATATAACTTACAATTTAAGCAATAAAAAATAAATGTTTTAAACTAATCTCTTTTCCCTACGAAATACTACTACTGCCCAAATATTATCTTTTAAAAACGTGGAATGCAAAATGGCTATTTTAATTATAATCAAATATCAAATTAACTATGATGGGTAATTAGCTAAACTAAATAGTCCTATGTACCTTGATGTATCTGATTCTGTATTTGTGTCCAAGTCCACATTCCACGCTGCACTTGCTCCACAGTCCCCAGTCACTGACGACGCAGTCCGTCACTGCCATCAAGGGACCATCGTTGACGTTGAACGGAGATTGGGAGGAAGTGAAGCCCAATGAACTTTTTCTCTCATCATAACTCTGGGGATTGTAGGGATTGTAAATCTTGCTTCGGTATGATGGATGCTTCAACATCGGATCCCCAAAACCAACACCTTCCTCTGCTTTAACCAACAAAAATCAGAAAGGGATTAAAAGGAGGATATAATAGAAAATGTGTGTACCTCTGAGTGATCCACAACTTCGTTCGCACTCTTCCTCTTTTTCAAACATATTGGCATTCCCTTGACATCCTAAACAAAAAAGTCGTTTACAAAAGTCTCACGCTTTAAATTGACTGCAAGGTCAAACCTGTGAATTTGAATTTGTTGCATTTTTTGGTGTGGAAGTCAAAATACCATCGGGTGTAACTTCCAGTGCAAGAGCCAGGGTCCATTGGAAGCATGCACAGTTCTGGAAATATCATTTTAATTATCATTCCATGTTATAACTTTTATAGTTAAATTACCAAGTTTGGCTTCCGGTTGATCGCAGTCTGGATTTCGTCCCATGCATCCCTCGCTCTCCATTAAACTTGCGTTGCATCCGATTGAAAACGCTCGCGCTGGATCCCCATACATTCTAAATGTCAACATTTTAAATTAAAAAAAAAATATGCAAACAAGGATTAATTGGTACCGTCGCCTTGTTCTGCTTCCGGCGCCACAAATGACGGCGGAGCACTGCTCCCAAGGACCCCACTCCGTCGTCTCGCAGCCCGGGGAAAGCTATCAAGGTAAAAGTAAGATGTTCCAAATGACATAAATTATGGGGCATGATTACATCCGTTTACATACCATTTCCTGCTCGTTACAATTCCTGGAATTTCCATAACACTGCTCATTTTCCACCAACGCCACATTTGCACAGGAATAAGAATAAGCGAGACTGGGATTAACAAATTCCCTTAGCCGTCGACGGATCCCTTGACCACAGGGATTGGAACAACTGCCCCAAGCCCTCCATTTCGTCACCGCACAGGGCTCGTCCCCTCCCCCTCGTCCGTGACCACTTCCGTGACCATGACGACCAGTGTTGGTGTTGGAGCCTTCGTAGTTGTTTGTATTATACCCTCGGTTGTAACCGGATCCTTGTCCACTGCTCAAAGTTTAAGAAAGAGAAACTTAATCCTAGTCAACTATTTACTTTCACTCAAATTCCAATGCAAAGGAAGCATTAAAAGCTTTGCTCAGGAATTCCCCTTCCCCTCATAAGCTAATTAAAGTAATGGACATCAAGGACATGTCCCTAACTTACTTGCAGGGGACGTTGGAGTCGCAAGTGACAGATTGACTTAGTCCACGTCCACACCCCATGTCGTTGGCTTTGTGGTCTAGGTACTGACGCCGACGGTGCATTACGCCCTTTCCGCATGTCGCCGAACATGGCGTCCACTCTGTCCATGGAGTCACCCCACATTCCGCTGAAATTTGGTTACAAATCACAATTTATGATTTTTAGTTTTGCAAAAGGGCAATTTGAGATTATCAAACTTTTAACTTTGACATGTTAAATTATAACGTTTCAAAATTTCGACATCTTCGATCTTTAGTTTATTAGCTATCGAATTGTTATTTAGTAGAGAGTTATTAGATCAATGTGCTAATTAGTTTAATTAAAGATAAGTGAACAAGTTGGAGGCAAGTTGAGACTTGGAAATAATAGACCTAGTCACTAGGACTTTGGAGAATTTGAGAAAAATGCTAAATATTCATAAAAATAAATTTCATAAATGGAAATCAAACAAGTATTAGCTCAACATTGTTCTCGAAAAATAACGCCGTCGAAATCTCAAATCTTACATTTTTGCAAAAACTTTCCAAAACAAATGAAGCCCAAAAGATTAAGTCTGGCCCAATTCTCTTGCTTTTTTATCATATTAATTCCAGGGATTTAATTCAAACCCACAATGGACTACTTAAAATGTAAGTATAAATTCTTACGCCTGTCCTCAAAGGAATCCTCTTCCTCGTCCAGCTCATTAGGATTTGGTTGTCCGCCGTGTCCATGTCCATGGTGGACATTGCTCCGCTCCTCCTCACATGTCCTCTCATAAGCCCTCTGCTTGACGATCCTCAGTTTGGCAAACGGTTTGACCATATTTCCTGAGGGATCGTAGAACGGGGACTCGGGCTTTGGGTTCCACACAATTCGACTGATGCGTTCTCGAGGAATTATTGGGTTCTTTTCAGACTGGAAACCAAGCAAAAAGCTTGTATGTATATAGAATTGTACTCGAGTGGAAATTGAAATATTTAGGGATTTGTGAAGAAAAAGCAAGTTCACGCTTCAACTCAAACTCATTTCAATTTGTAAACTACTTAAACATCCCAGTTCTTAAAGCTTTTGTAAGCTTTTCTAAGTAATTCTGGCTCGGGCTTTGTAAAGTTATTCTTACGAGATATGAGCTGCCTCCGTCCGTCCCCGCATCCCAGGGATATAACGGAACAACTTTGTTCTCTGCCCAAGAACAATTCCGCAGACAAAGATTTAGACCAGAAACGCCAACAAACCAATCAGGGGATGGCGCTGACATTTCATAAAAGACAATAATTAGTTAAATTATATTTTTGGCAAGTATTTTTCAAACCGATTTTTGATACGAGTGAAATCATGTTGTGTTCTTTGTCCGCTCTAAACACGGCAAATGTTTTGTGTCCGTAGAAATTTGGATGGCGAAGTCCCCTCGCTTTTATTATTGTTCGGATGCTCCCACTCTGGGAAAATATTTGGGATCATGTAATTGTTCACATCACAATCTCAAATTACCTCATCCTTCAACTCTCGTTCCAAATCTTTCGAATCTCCCGCTTCCGCGAGTTGTCGAAGTCCTTCCGATGCTGGTTCATTTTGCTGCCAAAATCTAAATTGTGGGGAATGAGATGCACCGACAATGTCGCTAAAATGTGCCGCCCAAGCATCCGCAGGAAACTCTTTCGGATGTGTCAACGGTGACCAAAGTCCTTCGAATGTCAACTACAAATTAAAGCATTTTAAAAAATAAATGTCAACACGGGCTCTCATTTCGTCACCAACTTCATATTTTGCCTCGTCACAGGCACAACAGGGCTCCGCTTCCTCGTTGTCCTCTTCCCCCACGTCCGTCTCGGGACAAAGGGTCTTTGTCAGTTCCCCATCGTCCATAAACCATTGTCCTTTGTTCTTTATTATTGTAGCCCTAAACAAATTAGTGGATGGATCAAACTCCAATTTGTTTTGGAATTTGGGAAAAATAGTTTATAAAGTTTGATGAAACGAGGCTTTGGCTTTGCCCAAACTTTCTCCCATATAAATAACCAATGTTTTAGCATTAACCGCAGAATGGAAAACAACGTGCCCATATTTTTAGTCCAAAATGTAAATCTCATCTCAATTATTTGCCCACTTCCCCCGAACAATGGACGGACGTCAATTTCAGGCTCTTTGAGTGGCCTAATCTAAATTCCATTGTTCTCTTCTCCTTTCCATATAAATTAATCTCCTAAAATTTTGAAATCTTTTTACCCTAAAATCGATATTCCACTCAAACAAAACAGCACAAAGCAAACTCCACTCTAAGTAGTTGTTACCTTGGGAACGGGGTCAACTGAGACTTTTAAAGATTTTGACCCCATTGACCTTGGTTCTAAATTAGATTACAAGTTTGTAAGTGGCTAAATTACAATTGGGGTGTTTGTAAGTTGTTTGGGCAGTGGCCAAACAAGCAAATTGCCAATGTCCATCCAATTTTTCTTTTGCTCCATAAATTTACCTGAAGCTGACACATCCCTGGGACACTGGAGGCGCTATCCATTGGACATGGACTTCGGATTTTGGCACCTCGCTCGCATGTTTCACGGCGTGGGGACAATACTCGCTGAAGCGGGCGTAAGAGTCGCTCTTCGTCAGTTGGAAGTTCCCTGCAGACGCCTCCGGAGAAAGTCCGTCCGTTGGCTCCGCAACCAAAAGAAAGCCCGTGAATTTTTCAACAGTAAATTGATTTCCGGGACCTTGAAGTCGCACTGCAACCAAACAACCAAAGAATTTGGTTAAATAGAGTGGTTTTTGAGTTAATTACCCAAAAATTTAAGTTTATTGGGGAACAAAGAGAAAGTTGAGAGATTTAGAAAGTTGCAGATGAGTCTTCTTTTCAAAGGATGTTTATGCAAACAAAGTTTACTTTTAAGATCTCCATTAAATTGAATAGTTTTAAATTGCCCCGGAAAAAAGCTTCTTAATTAGTTGTTGGCTTGATTACATATATTTTTAGGGATTTGGGTCCATTTGGGATTTGAGATTTCGGCAGGTAGCCAAAGTAAGTGACAAACAAAGCTAAGTACTTTCCTTTCACCTTCTGCGGCTGACAGCAGCCACCAACAACAATCGACGCTCTAATTATTTACCCCTCATTATTACTAATAGTTGGCAGCATCTGCAATCCACCACGCTCTCTTTTATCCTCTTCCAATTAGCCCAACTTGTGGACATTTATAACATTTATTCCCAAATAAATCACAACTTCCCAATTTCCCCAATTTCTTGAGCTATCTTCAATCTTAAGAGGATTACGGATTTTCTACCTACATTTTGGTTTGCTAATGACAATGGATATTTACTCTGCTTTAATTTATTTTGTGTAGACTGTCGTAAATCTCTCTCTCGAGTCTCTGGAGACAAATATTTTATATTTTGTTGAGTTTGAGCTCAACAAACAAACGAAATGCCGACAAATGAGAATTCACGTTTTAGCACATTCCGCATTTAACTCAAAGAAAAGCTGGCAACAAAAAACACTTTTTACTTTTCCCCAATCTGTTTCAAATCATTGGCGAAGAATGATGCTGAATTACAGCTAAATTCTGTCCTAATGGGATGCATATGATGAAAATGTCTACGACGCACAAAATTACAATTTCTTCACCTTGACTCCATCACAATGGATTAAATTAGGCGAACGTAAGATGACAATCGCACAAAATTATTCGTTCCTTCCAATTTGCATGTCTTTTATTAAAATGATTCCTGGAACTTTCTGGAGATCCAACATTTGCAATGAAAAGTCTCAACGGAGCTACAAACATGTGCAATTAAAAATGTCGTCCATTTGTCATCTTTAACCAAGTTCACTCTCACTCTATAATCTTAAAGGTAAACTTGGAACTTTTCCCTATGTTTCGCATTTAAATCAAGTCAAAGTTGAAGCTGCAACTTTATTTATTGCTCAAACTTTCTTCACAGCTAATTATGCGTTTCTAAATAAATGGAAATAATTCTAAGCCCTGCTACTTACACACTTTCACCTCACCAAATTTTACTTGGCTAGAAAATTGTAGACAATGGAAAAGATGAGATTTGCTTTTGTTGGCTTTCTCCTAAATATTTATGGCTTATTAACTCGCTCTTTGGCCCAAGTCTGCAAACAAACTTTAAATTGGTTCCTAGTTTTTTTTTTAAAATTGCATATGTTACTTTGTTATATTGGACAAAATTGTTTAATTTTTAATGGAAAAGTGCAATATGGGAATATCGAGTTTTAAAAGAGCGTCTTGCGTAATTAATTATAAGCATTTAGTTGGAAAAGTGATTTGTGACTATTTACGTCGTGGTATTATAACTTAAAAAATAAAACATTAGCAAAATGAGTTGTGTTGGAAAAATAAAGTTGGTCTGGGTTGGAATTTAACTAAAAGTAACACTTTAACTTAAAAATGCAAAATCAGGTTTGAAACAACAACTTTTGGCTAATATAAATTTACAAAAAGTAATTAATACCCGTATAAACAGCTCCTGGAATATATTTATCCGGTTTTTCGGGGTCGCCACTGATGACGATTTTAAATCCATTGTCCCCCAAGGTTTTGGGGACGGAGACGCCATGAGGGGCTCGATCACACCACAAGCCCTCCGTCCCAACAATCAGCCCCAACAATGCCAACAATGGAGGCAGCACAAACCTCATCCTGAGGAGAAAGTTTGTGAACAATGAGAAGGAGAGAAAATTGAGGTAAGTTGAGATTGAGAATTCTGTTGCGTAACTTTGCTCTTGTTTGTTCCGAGATTTGAGTAAGACTAAGGTCAGGATGAGAAAGTTTCCCCATATAAACCAATGCTTGTGTAATCCGCCCTTCTACGTTTTCCTTTAGCAATCCACAAAAACAACGACTGCTCTGTCCGTCCGTCTGTACAAAACATAGTTATAGCCCCTTGATAACTCTTGAATACTTGCACAAGATGGACCCTCAGACCGTGACCTTTTTGGTCAAACTCTCATCAAAACTCGTCTTTCCAATTATGTACAGCGCTTTATTTTAAATTAACGCCACTTGATTACGCCCAAGTTGAGGATGAGTTGATTTAATGGGTGTCAACATATAAATACTCGAGCGATGATTAACTTGAGCCAGTTTTCATATTTTGCATCATCTTTTAATTGAAGTAAATCAATCAATGTTTAATCTTGAATTAAGATGCAGCTTGTGACCAAAAATAATATTAGCCAACCCAGTCAATTAATTTATATAAAGTAATAGTTTGTTACGCTACAACCATTCAACGTACTTTTTACTCTGGGCTAAATTTAATAGTGACTCCTCCACCAAATATATGTTAAGGGTAAAAGGATTTTCCTCCATTTCACAGATATTGTATCATTTTTACGTAAAATAAGCCTATTTAAGAAAAAAGTTGGTGGTGGCTAACGATGTAAAAATGTGTTTTTGTTGCATGTTTGGCGTTTGGGCAGAGTCTATTATAGATATTGATTCCCGAAGCCATTTATTATCAAATCAAAAACTGATTTGATTTATTGTAGACCGAAGAGACTGGAGTAAACAATTAAAGGGAAGTCAGATATTTTTGATTTGTTGTCAACTCCAGTTATTTCCCGTCACTCTCAAGATTTAGCACTCAATCCCAATTGTCTCCAAAATCTCATTTCATTTCAGGATTTGTCTCTTAGCTCGTAAAAATAATTCAGAATCTTCCCAAACTTTGGACAGCGTTTTAAATTCAGGTATAAGTAGCAAAAGATCCAAGCTTTTTATCAAAAGCCTCCTGATGGATAAATGAGCCAAAGTTTAGTCTGGGAAACTTTTCACTTAGACTTTCTACTTTCTCCTCTCCTCCTAAATCATTATTATGATTTAAATTATGGGAAAACTTGAAATATTTATATTTTTTCTCTTTTTATTATCATTCCCAAATATTACAATGATCAAACAAAATATATTTATATATTAAATTTATATAGCTCACAAAATGATCAATAAATCTCGGACTTTTTAAGCTCGGCTGTTGGTTGTAGTTTACTTGATCCTTTAGGTTGTGAACACACACTGGTAACCAAACCACTTTTGTACGTCAAACTTCAAACGCTCCACCTTCTCAAAATCTCGTCTTGTTCTCTTCAGTTTGCTAATAAATCTTATAGTGGCTAATCTAATTTAAGAAAGTACTTAAAGTGCAAGGATTTTGATTGTCAGATAGAAACAAAAGAAAGTTACAAAAAATTTAGTTAAGAAATTAAATTAAACGAGTTTCTAAATACATAATTAATATAATATCAAAAATATTCCTTCTCTTTGTCACTCTTTATGCAGGCTATTATTAAGTTACTTACCTGAAGCTTGGCTTTGACTTACGTCAAAATGACCAAGCTTACAATTATTAATGGGACAACGAGATCGGAGAAGAAATTTGCAAATTATCTCCCCAAATTGACTGCAAAAAAGAAATTAAAATTAAGTTTGTGGTAATACTTAAAAGCAAAAAAAAGTTGACCTTGGGGGGCTGCAAATCAGGGGAGATTTGTATGGCATGTAAAACGGAGGCATTAGCACCCCACTGGGTAACATCACACTGAAAATTCCAGGAGATCGGTTGGCAGGGAGCAAAATTATTTCGTGCACGTGTCTGGTCAATGCAGCATTAAGCGTCCCCTTCTTTTCCTTCCCTTTCTTGCTTTTTTCCTTCTTTTTGGGGGGATCAGCAGCAGAGGGGGGTTGAGAGGACCTGGAGAATAAAAATATAAATATTTGACACCCCTGGAAATACTCACTCCACGAGAACGGTAGGACCTCAACTTTGTAACTTCTGCTGACTGCTGACGCTGGGAAAAGGCTGCGATTATCTCATTCTCTAATTTCTTAAAGTTGATTTGACCCTTTTGAAGCTCTGATTGAGTTGTTAGTTTGTAAATTTCCTTGAACTTTTGTAACATGTCCCCAGCCCCTTTTGTGGGTATCTTGTAGTTGTCTCCATTTAACTCCGAGCCTAACTGTTTGCACTGGAGACTGAAGACGACGGAAGTGGCCCTCATGTCAAATGCTCTGTGGATGGCGGCCACGGCATCTTCATGCACTGACTCCGCCTCCTTCTTTTTCAGGAAGAGGGAACGTTGAGCAAGTTCCAATTGTTTTCTTAGCTTTTCCACTTGAGCTTCCATTGCCGTCGTTTGTTTGGTTTTATCATTGTGCTGGTTTATTTTGTCAATCGCAGAGCCGAGGAGGCTAGTGGCCGAAGTCCTGGGAAGGAGGAAACATATTTAACGCAGAAGTTAAGTCTTTTAAAAGAGATGGTTACCTTGTGGTTAAAAATTCCTTTTCAGTCGTTGTTAGCTTGTACTTCATTTCATTCTTTTTGAACGTTGCTCGCAACAGTTTCTCCCTTAGTTCTAATTCTTGACGTGTTCTACACACTTGCTCCGCCTTTAAATTTTATTACATCATTGACTAGTTTTTAGTTGGGAAAGATTCTGATTTCTTACCAAGCTTTCAGCAGTTTGTTTCCCAGTTGATGATGAACTTGAATTTGAAGCGATGCTTTTATCGGATCTGGCCGGGCTTGCAATTGGACTTTTTGTTGGAGATTTCAAAAGCTTTTCAGAAGAATTTACTGTTGGTATTTTTGGAGATGTTGATGCTGCAACTCCAACGGATGCTGATTGGTCCAACTTTTTAGGTGACGGACGAGGCGTCAGCTCTAAAGGTGCCAGAGATGGATTAGAATTTACCATCACTTTCACCGCAACTGTTAAAATGAAATTTAGCTTAAAATTAACAATTTTAAACTTTAATACCTGGTTGAGGGGTTTGCACTGGAACTGGCACTTTTACTGGATTTGATGCTTCTTTAATTTCATTTTTCTCATTAGAACCAACTGAAATTGATTTGCCACTTTCTGATAAATTTGATGGACTCGGGGAAGCGTTTGATTTAACTTTCGAAGCATTTTCGACCTTTTCTTCTACTACATTGTTAGTTTCCGGTGCCACTACTGATGGCAGCTGAGGACTTGGACTTGGACTTTGAAGAGTATTTGGACTAGGAACTTTGACAGATTTGACTGAGCAATTTTGGGGAGCTGGAGGACTGATTTTTTGAGCTTGTGTGTTTTCAACCGGTAAAACTTTGGAAGGCGTATTCGGAGCTGATGCAAAAGGATTTCCTCCAACACCATTTTTTGACGCCTTTTCTCTCACAGATTTCAAAAAGGTGTCCAAGGAAGAGTGAAACTCTTCTGCAAGCTCGACTTTTTGGGTTGAAGAGGACTCGGCTTCATATTCTTCGTCCGTTGACTCGTCATTATCTCTTAGAGGAATCACAATTGGCACAACTTTCTTTTTTGGTGACAGTACAGGTTTTTTGGTCGTCGTCGAAGGGTGATAATTGTTTTTCTTAGTTTTTATGGTGCGATATTTGGATTTGAAGGCAACAGGATTTATTACAGTTCGAGTAATGGCAAAGCGTTCGTTTTGGATTGTTTTGGAAAGTAATTGAGGAGAATTTAATAATTTTTGGGGTAGTCCAGATAAATTTGTAACTAGTTTTGTGGGCGATGCAATTTTCCACTTTTTCCCTTTTACTGGAGATTTTTGAGCAGGCGACCTTTGACTTAGGGCCACAAGTTTTTGTTGAATTGGAACAGGAGTTAGTGCTGGGGCTGGAAGCGGAACTGGTGGAAGAGTAGTTAAAGTTTGTCCTTGTTCTTGTGGAGGAACGACAGCAGTTGGGACAATTGTAGCTGCTGCCTCAACTACCTGTCGATGTTTCCCATCAGTTGAAACTGAAACGGAAAGAGATGGAGGGGGAGGACATTTTGGCAACAGGTTCGGCTTTGACGGGATTGACTTGTCTGTTGTTGATGTCTCAGTCTTTGACTTTGAATTTGAAGTTGATGAGGATCGCGATGGTTTTTTAGTTGAACTTGAGCTTGTGTCCCTTGACGATCGTCTGCGATCACTATCACGTCCAATGGAAGAACGACGAGAGGTGGAAGCGGAATGTCGGCTGGATTTTGTATTTGAAGAAGCATTATGACTGTGACTGCTCGTTCTTCTTTCATAAGTTTTTGATGCTGTTTTCGGTTTTGTTTTTGAATTTAAATCTGATGGTTGCTGCTTTTGTTGTAGCTCTTCTTCTCTTTTCTTCTTTTTTGCTAAATCTGACAATAATTTTGCCCTCAGTAAGTAAAGTTCTAGCTCATTTTCATTCTCCTTTTCATTGTCGTCCCCTAAATCCTGTTCCTCTGGTGTAGGTGATTCCATGGTGATTAAAACTGCATGAGCTCTTTCAAATGCTTCTTGATCGTCTGGCAGTTTATTCATGAGTCCCTCCAGTGCTTTAATTCTTAGCTCCAAAACTTCCAAATCTTCTTCTTCTTCAGTTTCAACTCGGGGTGGCGTCTTGCTTATCATTGGCGCATTACGATCCCCCGCAGGAGCCCCTCTTGTTATAATTATTGGAATTGGCTTCCAAAATCCCTCGCTTACTGTTGCTACTGGTTCTATATTTTGTTGTGGGGGTGTGACTGGAGTTGGAGTGACCACATTTTTAGAGCTTTCTTCCTTCTCGGGAGAGACTGAGGCTGGAAGAGGAGGATTTTGAGCAGGAGATGCTGGAGGATCCGCAAAATCAATTTCATCTCCAGTCACTGAAGACTCTGAATCAGAACTGGATGTAGAATCTATCACAATAAGTTCCGCAATTCTGTCATTTCTGCCAATTATAGAGAGCACCTCCACATCCTCGTCTCTATTTGTTATGGCTGCAGAATTGGAGACGGAAATTGAGATCGGATTGACATTACGTTGACCTTGGGAGTAAAGCTCTACTGGTGAAGGGGATCTAATTTCAGCAATTCCTCGTTGGGAATTGATATCTTCAATCTCTGGGTCTGGTGAGGCTGGGGAATCAGGGATTAAGGGTCCATTTGAATTGAGGTACTTGCTGCATCGCCGCACCGTTCTTGTCCTGCTCCTGCTCACCCCCCCTTCTTCCCCATCACGGTCTACCCACATTTTCACATTTTAATTAATTCATTTATGTAGTTTTTATAATTACGCTTACATCTATTGTTGCCATCTCTAGAATTTGTTCTGTTGCTCCTTCGATTTTGATTTTTGTACCCATTGTAATATTCATTTTGGTTTGGAAGTTTAAATGTCTTATTATCTCCTGTTTTCCAAATTGAAGTTGAAGTCCCCTGTCGTCTGCCCCTTCTGGAGTATTGGGGGGAGGGAGGGGGCGGCGGTGACCGAAATGTCCCCCTTCGTCTTTTAGGATTTGGCGGCAGGGGCTCAAAGGCATCGTCGTCACTTAAGGGACTTAGACACTCCGACTCACGGATTTCCCCTTCTTCAACGTCCGACTCCATCCTCCGCCTCCTGGATTATAAATACAACATTTAAACAACAATCAAGTTAGTTAGCTGGCTACAAAAACATAAAACACATTAATTTAACATTGCTGCGAACATTAACGTGCAAACCAAACTCGCCTTCTGTATTCCAATCGATTCGACATTTTCCCACAATTTAACTTAATAGTTAAATGTAAACTTAATTAGTAAAATTCTTCATGCTTTTACTTTTCACGGTCGCCCAATTTAAATTGCACATTGCTGAAAATTGGCAAAAATTAACAACAAGCAGAATAATTAAAGCCAAGGCCACTTTAAAATTCTTTCTTTAAGAAAACTTACGATCGTTGAAATTTTAGGGCAAGTATTTTTATTAATTAGCAATTAACAAAAAATAATCACATCCCCCCAACCTAAAATTTAACCCGATGAGCCCCCCACTTAAAACCCTAATTAAGCGTCCCATGCGTTGAAGTGTTTTAATTTAAATTAGTAGTTTAATTGCTACAGATGACGTTACTAAAGTTAGCTAACTAATTATAAAGTAGGTGTAATTTAAGTTTAATTGGCAATTGTAATAATTTCAGTTTAAATAATTTCTTTTTTTCACGTGAAAGATCGAGAAAGTGAAAATGAATCAAGCGCCTTGGGCAAAATTCGGGAAAATTGGGAAAATTTAATTTTCCATTTTAAAAAATCCAGATTTTTGAAAAACAAAAGAAACTGAAAAGATAATTTAATTGTTAAGCTAATTAGCCAATTAATTCAAGCACTAAAGCAAAAGTTCCACGTTTAATTATCCAATGGGAAGATTGAGATTTGTCTCATTTTTAACAATGACTTACCCAATTAAAAACAATTAAAGATTAATTCGGCTAGCTCTGAAATTTGATTTAAAGTTCTCAACAATGGTTGTAACAATGGAATGGGATTGTTGGTTAAAATCTGGAAATAAAGTTGGACTACGACATTTGTTTTGTAGTCTAATTAAATATTGACATTAACTTAATTTCCAATGGATATTGTTCTGATGCAGGGTCAAATTTCATTGTTTAAATTTTAAAGCCCCTATTAATTAATTAATTGTTAAATAACTTGCCTTGGCTTATCACTCCCCCCAATTCTTGGAAACTCAAACATTTTTATTAATTTAATTGCTATGGAGACGAGATTTATTTTGGAAAGGGGATTTTGGCATGTTGGCCTTGTGCTCCAACTGCGGAAATTATTTAACGACTTTGGCTCAACGTGCAAAGCAAAGATAGAGCTTTGCCTAATTTGCATCCAACATCACTTTCTCTAAAAAATGCAGAAGATGCACATTTTTGCATCAGATTCTTTAACAATTTGCATTTTTCAATTGATTCAACCAATTTGACCCAAGTTGACCTTTTTTGCTCAAAAATGGACAATCCAGCATTTTTTTCCATAAACACTAATTTTACTTGATTTTATTAATGTGATGCATGATTTCACTAAATGATTCCATTTTTCCAAAAAACTTGGAATACATTTTGACAGAATTTTCCAACAAATCTAAAAATAGTAATTACATCTCGTTACATAATTTGCTTTCATCCCAAATTTTTACAACTCTGCATGTCCCGGAAATTTGTCGGCCCTTTGATCTCTTATCTGAAAAATACTGAAAAGCTAAAGCCCAAATCCCTGATTAATACATTGTATGTTAATTTAAACCAAACAATTCTGCAATAAACTGGAGTTTTATTAAAAAGGCGTGACATAATTTATTTTAATCCTGGACAAGGCGAGTAAGTTTTCTTCCACACAAAAACTTGTTTATTTAAATTGTTTGCATAGCCCTGCATTTTACATGTTTACATCCACATCTCCATAATTTATGGAATTGTACAATTTCAGAACTGGAAACAAGTTTTACTTGCATTTTAAAGCAGGGCTTTGAGACGAACTGAGCAAAATGGAAACCGTCGTTGTCGTTGGAAGGTAATGCCTCAAATTATTATGCTTCGAAATTGTTAATGTCCTTTGAAATTGCAGCGGGCTTGTGGGGAAATCGTGGGCAATGTTATTTGCCTCTGGGGGACACACCG
Source organism: Proisotoma minuta (assembly GCA_034698145.1). Lineage (NCBI taxonomy): Eukaryota > Metazoa > Arthropoda > Collembola > Entomobryomorpha > Isotomidae > Proisotoma > Proisotoma minuta. The sequence goes on along the minus strand of JAQIXN010000977.1, from coordinate 9,638 downwards.
TCCGTCTTTTCGACAGTTGGCCAGAGACATTGGCCACAGCCCCCAAGTTCATCCACGACAAACTCCACGAACTGGAAGCAAAGGGACAGCTCAAAAATGAAAAATTGAATGCAGCCCAACAATGCAAACTTATCACGGGTATTTAAACTATATCAATGTGATTGTTCTGTGGCTGTAATTGTATTGTTAATTAGCATCTAGCAATTTGGCGGAGGCGGTCAAAGGGGCGAGTTACATCCAAGAGTGCACTCCCGAAGGACTCCAACTCAAGATACAAATATTCCAGGAAATTGAGACGGCGTTGGAAACTGCAGGAAACAAGGAGGCCATCATTGGAAGCTCCTGCTCCACAATCATGCCCTCTAAATTTGTGGCAGGGCTCAAAATCAAGGACCGTGTCGTTGTGGCTCACCCTGTAATAATTAATAATTACCAGGCTTTAATTGAGCAGTTTAAAGGAGGTTTTTGTTGTGCAGATAAATCCCCCGTACTTTGTGAAGCTTGTGGAGCTTGTGCCCTCGACTTGGACGCGTCCTGAGGTCACGGCCCATGTCCGGACTTTCCTAACTTCTTTGGGAATGAAGCCAATTGTGATGAACAAAGAACTTCCGGGATTTGCACTCAACAGGGTTCAGTAAGCCTCAACAAGTTGGAGGGGCTAACTGAGATTTCAACCACTTTCCTTTGCAGATACGCCATCCTCAACGAGACCTGGCGACTCGTCACCTCCGGCGTCTTGTCCGTTGAGGACGCCGACATTGTGATGAAGGAGGGACTTGCCCCCCGCTACATCTTCATGGGCCCCTTAGAGACTGCGCATCTCAACGCCGATGGCTTCAAGGATTATTGCAAACGCTATGGCGGCGTCATCCACGACGTGTCCATGACCATGGGGGACATCCCCTTGATGAGTGAAACGAGCTGTGAGGAACTTGATCGTCAGTTGGAGGTCATGGTCCCCAAGGACAAGCTTCCAGAACGACGAAATTGGAGAGACGAGAGTTTGGCAGAGTTGGCCACCTTCAAGCAAAAACTTGGGCTCTGATTTTGTTAATTTTGTTAATTTTCAAAATATTGGTTACGGGTACAATTACAGTTATACACTGGGTTCAAATAAATAAATGATTTATTCATTAAATTAATAAGCTTCAAGCTCAATTTCATAAGTTTTCTCATATAATTTGAGAGTTGAGACAAATCTCTGGAAAAGTGGCAACGCAAAACGCAAACGCAAATTACGCAAAATCACAGCCGTCCCAACTACCAAGTCACTACCAACTCTGCATTTTTTTTTAATTTTCAATTTTCACAAATTACTTAAAAAACTTATGAATTTCTGACTACATTATTTAATTGCTGCAACTTTAAAGGTATCATCAAGCTAATTAAAAAAAAAGTAATTGTTAACTTGACCAATTTTCAAATAGGAATAATGTTGCGACTTCTTCAATTAATTCCTGTCCACGAAGGGAAGGCTTGGTCCGTCTGTTGGTCACCTAAAGGGGACAAGTTTATTTCCGTCGGCGAGGACAAGAAGGCCTCAGTTTGGCGTCAAAGCGATGAGGAAGAAGTATGGGTTAAGGAGACAAAATTTGGTCAATCCAGTCATCAAAAGACCCTTCGGTCCGTTGCTTGGTCACCCTGTGGTCGATATGTCGTTCTTGCAAGTTTTGATGCCCAAGTAACCCTCTGGCAATTGAAGGATGGGAGCAAGACAGAGTTTGAAATGATTTCCGTCGTTGAGGGTCATGAAAGCGAGGTCAAAAGTGTGACGTGGTCACCTTCAGGAAAGTTTTTTGCCAGTTGTGGCAGGGACAAGAATGTCATGATTTGGTAAGTCAGCCAAAAAATATAATGGTCATGTTTAAACTCAAATTAAATTCCAATTGTCCATTTAATTCGCAGGACAATGATAATCGAAGGGGACTCTGATGTAGACGTCGAATGCGCGGGTGTGATGACAGCTCACACCCAAGACGTTAAGAAGGTTGTCTGGCATCCCCACGAAGACATCCTCGCCAGTGCCAGTTACGACGACACCATAAAACTCTACGCCTACGACGAGGACAATGGGGACTGGTCCACAATCGCCAGTCTTGAGGGACACAGCTCCACAGTTTGGTCGTTGGATTTCGATGCAACTGGCAACAAAATTGCCTCCGTCTCTGACGACAAGAGTGTTAAAATTTGGGAGAAGCAGAAAGTTACGGTGGGAGGAAAAGAAGTGGACAAATGGCTCTGCAGCTGCACAATCGGCGGTCACCACGAACGACCAATTTACGACATTTCATGGAATAAAATTTCCGGACTCATTGCCACTGCGGGAGGAGATAATAGAATTCGGATTTTTGGTCCAGGGGAAGAAAAGGACAATTGGGACCAGCTCTTTTCAATCGAAGTGGACAAAACGGAAGTCAACTGTGTCCGCTGGCATCCAAACTTGCCAAATATTCTGGCATCCTCTTCCGACGACGGCGGCGTTAGACTTTGGGCCTGGGAAGAAGTCCGTCTTTAAGTTGAATTACATTCATTTAGAGTTTAAGTTAAATGATATTTTTTGAAACGACTTTAGCATCTCAGATTTTGAATTTTCATTTTTTTTTGTACAAAAATGTTTATGCTTCAAGCTTTACATACCTTGAGCGTGCTAAACTAAATTACAAAGGATTGTGATTTATACCTTGTCCCCCAAATATTAAATAATCATTAAGTTTAAAGTGTAATTAATTGAAATAGAGAGTGATGATTGTGATGAAGATAAAGGTGCTTCATGAAAAATCTTTGTGAAAGCCAATGAATTAAAATTGACAATAAAATATCAAATTAAAGCTATTTAATATATGTATGCACTTTTAAGTTAAAAGCTCAATTACAATTCAAAAGTTACAATTTGCATGAGATAATTATAATTTGCGACAATTTCTCACATTTTTCTTATGCAACGAGTAACGAGGGAAGAGTTTGTTTTGCTGAACACTGAAAAGAGTAATTTATTTCATTTCATTGTCCACGTGCAATTTAATTAATTGCCAGTTAATTAAAATGATAACCCCCAAATTCACTTTGGACCAGACGGAAAACAAATTAATGATTTCCGTCCACGCCCCCTACACAAACATCAGAAATACGGAAATACATGTTTTCGAAAATGACTTTCGATTCTACTCCGCACCCTACTACCTACGGTAACTAAAGCTTAACGTCATTGTCACTCCCACTTAACGTCATCAAGTGACCAATTGTCAATTTTAGACTGGAACTACCAGGCGCCGTGCAAGAAGGTGACGACAGTTCCGCAAAATATGACGCGGACGAAGGGAAATTCCTGATAACACTGGATAAGATGGTTGCAGGGGAACATTTCCCACTTTTGGAAATGTTGACTAGTCTAAAGAAACCAAAGGAGGAAAAGAATCTAGGAAAACCTTTGATAACTGTTGTTGATGGTAAGAAGCCCAAACTGTTGGTTTAAATGCTAGCAATTATCGTATAATTTTTTAAAAAGATTCTTCTTCAATACCTTTGTTCCACGAGCAAATGGATGACGATGATTGGTCCATTGAGCAGAATTTCCAAGATGATCAACCCTCCGCTTCTTCCGCACTTCTCAATCAGTATCAGTACGGCTTTGGAAATAGGCATAAGGGTCTTTGGACAAAATACGAGGTACATTCCTTCGTCACTAAAACAATTAACAAATCTCTCAAACCTTGATTAACTTTAGGTTGAGTTGGGGGAAGTGTCCGAAATACAAAATCCGGATTCCATCCCCCCAAACGAGCGACGGAAGATGAAGTTGGAGATGGAAACTGAGAAATTTGACGACGATCATTATCTCAACGATCTGTTGATGGAAAGTGAAATTCCACGACTACTGCAATTTCCTTTTGATTCCTCCTCCCTTCAAAAACTATGTCAAGAGAATCAAGAAGTGATGGCAAATTTGGGAAACCGACAATTTCTCTTGGATAAGAAAGAAGCTCAGGTGGCGTATTTGGGACTTGTGGACATTCTGTATGGATATTGTTACGATTGGAGGAGTAACGAAGGCGCACATTCCATAGAGTCCCCTTGGAATATCTCCAAATTGAGTGGAACTCTCAGTTGGTTTGTGGTACGTTATAGTTTTAAAATAAAAAGGCTATTTTTAACAAACTAAATGCAAATTTCAGACTTTTGATAACATAAAAGAGGTGGCCATTTCCAGTTACAGACGATCGCTCTCTTATCCACTCCTTCGTAGTTGGGAACTGTCTACCAAAGTTTTTGAGGATGTGGCTCAAGTGCTGAATTCAGGTAGATGATGAAACTATCTATGTACTCTTTAATAACCAATTAAATGTTAAAATAAAACATTCCTAATAATTCCAGGGCCAATTGGAGTCTTAATTTGTCTACTTGACATTAAAAACATGTTTGGGCATCGGGATCCATACTATCTCCTAAATCAGTTGTACATTGACGATTATTGCATTTGGATTCAAAAGTCAACTACTTCAAACCTTGCAAGTCTTGCTAATTCTTTGGGAAATGTGTTGGGGGAGATTTCCAAAGGGGACGTGGCTTTGGATCTTGTGGAACTTGAGCTAGCTGCAAAATTAGTAGAGGATGAGGAGATGGAGGAAGAATTAGCTGAAAATATTGGGAATATCAATATCTAGTGTTTGTTTCGATATTTTTTTCTATTTTTATAGGCGACAATCAATAAATGAAGGCAGTTAATTTGCTATAAAACGTGATTCTGTATTTAAAACAAGTTGCGACATTTGTTGACTACACTAATTAACCAACTACTAGTAAAAGCTAAAAAGAGGTAAAAATAATTTAAGCTATCTTAGCTATTTATTATGGCTTCCCTGAACACATGTAATTTTTGTATTTAATGTCTTTAGCCTAATTTATTAAGGAGTTTTCATATTGCTCTACTCGTATTGTATCTCAATATAATTGCATAGTTAGTTTTCTCAAGTCTTTAGGCAGGGAAGGTCAATTTTTAAGTCACAAGGCTACGATACACTTTGTAATCAATTGAAAGAGATAAAACAATGATAAAAATGGAGATCAGACGTTAGCAGAATAAATTAAATAATATCCTTAGACAACAAGCTCAGAATTTAGAAATGTTGAAGATTATAATAAAATTATATAAATGCGACCATCATCCCATAAATATTGCTTTAGCTCTTGATTGAACACTTTTTAGTCGTTGTATCTGTAAATTTAGTTATTAAACCCTCGGCAGTGATAACAATCAGAAATTGAAATCTAAAATTACTCTTTAAAACCCAAGTTGAAATCCCACAATCAAAACAACTGTACACTTTGGCAGTGAAACTTACAAACAATTACAAATTACAACCCACCAATAATAAATTAAATAAATAAACTGCGACAGCGATCGTACAACTTTTGCGCTCGGTAACGATTTGAACGCTCGGAAATAAATAAAACAAAACAACAACAACGATGAGTTAATTAATAATTATCAGGAGAGGATGAAACTATCGAGGAGAGCGTCCACCGCCCACTCTGACTCCTCATCCGACGAAAGACTTTCTTCACAATCCTCTGAATATTCCTCCTGATCTTCTAACAAGGGATCTCCCAAAGGTTCTTCTTCTAATGGCGGTCCCAATGGCTCTTCCAAAGGGGAGGAAGACAAGGAAAATTTTGAGGGGGAGTTGGCCGATGAGCATGAGGCGATCCCTTCGTCACTCTCGTTGTCTGTGATGGACGTGACGGACGTGGGGGAGGGAGTGTGAAGGGGGGAACAAATTCCTGATGATGTTGAGGACGCTGACGAAATGCTGCCGCAAGTGCTTGTACTGCTTGTTATTTTTTTTGTGGTCGTGGCTTCTAAACTTGTGTTTGAAGCTGAACTTGAATTTGAACTCCACTTTCGTCTGTTTTTACCCTGACCCCCACTACTACTGGGGATAACCCCAGATCCAAAAAGGGTGGAAAAAATTAGGGGCAGTTTTTCCCTAGGGAGCTGTGTCAAAGGGACGCGTTTTTCGTAGCGATATTCTGCCGCACGCACCCATTCGTCTGGTAGTCTGTCCAACAGCATAAAATTGGTTAGAAATGGGCTAAAAATAATAATAGAAATTGAATTTCCACTTACATAGATCCCGGAAACCATTGAACGAGTACTTGAGGCTCTTGTCCATGTGCCGTACACTTTGCAACCACCTTCAAAAATATAAAGCATGAGTCAAGAGCTTCCTCAAAAGCTTGGGATTTGGTTACCTCCCCACGGAACGTGGCGTGGTGGGCGTGGATGGCGTGGACGTCCACGGAAGTTGCCAGTCTCTGCTTTATCACCTCCATAACTCGCTTGTCAAAATAGTCCACGTGTTGTCCTAAAAATAATCAGGATTTTTGAAACAATGTTTAATAATTTAATAATTTAGAAGGACTGACCTATATTTATCCGTTGTTTCCTGCACCGTTGCTTTTTCCTCCGTGAGCCCTTGAAGGGACTTGACTCCATTTTACGATTGGCGAGGTTGAGTGCCCCTCCGGGAGTACTAATGTGACTATTAACATGACGCTCAACCATAGCCTGTCACCAAAATAAGTTGTATTGAGTACATTTGTATATTTAAAGTGGGGGGAGTTGTGTACCGGTAAGCTGAAAGACTGTCCACAGCCTGGGAAGATGCACTTGAAGGGGTTGGGGCCGGCGTGGGTGGGGATGTGATGCTCCAGCCACGCAATCGAAGATTTCCGGCTAAACATTTTGCAGCCCTCCCACAAACAGAAGAAGCCCTCCCCCTTCGTCTGCTTACTCACGTGCACGGTCTGTAACATAGCAACAATTGTTACAGCTACAAATTACAATTTGCTATACAACAGGAAATGGGATATAATACCCAAAGCAAGTACCCAAGATATAGTACCCAAAGCTTGAAATTGTATTTTTTTAACTTGGAAATTATTTAAAAGGCTTGGAAATTGCTTAAGAGGTTTTTAAAGTGTTTAAAGGCCAGTTGTTGTTGTTTAAAAAGCTTTAAAATATGGAAGTTTAAAACGGAAATGGTTTTAAACAAAGCTTGGAAAGTGTTTCCAACGGAAATGGAAACACTTAAGGATAAGGACATACCTGGATATGTTCCAAGAGATTGTGGACCTTATTATTATCCCCACACCCCTTCCACAAACAACAGCCCCCAACTTCCCCCTCAACCTTGTCCTCCCTGACGACACTGACGACGGGGGACGAGGACTGCTCCCCCTGCGTCTCCACAACCTTCCGCTTCTTCCCAGGACTGACGGCCATGGGAAGCGGACATGACGACCCCACAATGCGAGAACAATGTCCAGGACTAACAGCCGACTTTTTAGCAAACACTAGGGGGATTACGAGGGGGGTGGTGTTCTTATTGTTATTAAGTAGCAGGTGGTGATTGAGGTTGGCCGCATTGTTGTTATTATTGTTGTTTGTGGGTGGGGGCTCCTTGAGGGCCTTGGCCTTTTCCTGTTGTTGGTGGAACGTGCGGGCGGCGGCGAGTATGTTCATTCCGGCCAAAACCACCATCTCGAGCCTTGCTGGGGGGGCCTCGGGGGGTGTGGTCGTGGCACTTCCTAAAATTCTACCACTGCCACTCCACTGCACTCGCCTACCCTAGCTTGCACTGCTTGCAATGCTTGCAGACTGGATCCTCTTTTTTTCTTCCATGGCCTCCAATGGCTCCAATGGCTCCAATCCCTCCCGACCCTCACCCTTCCCAGTGGTCCCCAAAACAGTCCAGAACCACAGGAACCACTCCAGCTCCACTATGCGGGGACCCCACAGCCAAAATACAACCCCCTATGGGGGGGCACCCAACAACATTCTTAACTTCCCATCCATCATATGGGGGAAAAATTGTGCTATCACGATACCACAAATTTCATTTTGTTCTACATTTTTTTCAAATCTTTAAAGAGTTAAATCTCATTTTTTTTTGAAAATTAAAATTTCTAGGAAAATTCTGCAAAAAATACTAGATTTTCCCTTTACTTTTGAAAATTGAAGCTTGGCTTTCCAGCACATGCAAAACTGAGAATTAAGCTTTCAAAAAATATTTTCGAGCAGAAATTCTGAAAATGCGATAATATTGATCATTAGAATTTTTTGATTTTTTTTGCATTTGTGAGGAATTTCTTACCGTCGCGAAAAGCATATGAACAATGTGTGCAAACTCAGATAGAAGGACAGGGGAAATTGAAACGAAGTTGATAGGAGTCTGGAACTGAGACAAGTTGAGACTGAGTGGACCTTTAGACCTTTTTTGGACCTTTTCAAAAGAACTCAACACCAAATAGCGTCAAATAAATGAGGATGTCTTGATTTCAACTTTTAGAGCAGAGCGTGGGTTTGATTGGGATTGTGTTCGTGTTTCCCCCCCAGTTGTATGTTTGTAGACGTGACATGCTCGAGGAAGAAGGGTTCCCTTTGTTGGCTATCCTCCCATCCAAACTAATTGTATGGTCCAAGTCCCAAGTCCCCCTCCCTTAAGCCGATGGAACAGCAGGGCACAGGTTCATTCACAAATCTCTTCTCCAAACACACTGCCTCCCGCAAACCACTTCCCAAATCCAAAGTCCTCAAAAGCAATAAGCAATTATGGAATTGCTTAGTTTCATTAAACTCAAAGATAACAATTTACATAATATAGAAATTGGTAGAAAACTTTGGAAGTGAGCAAGAATTATGCAACTAGCGTTGGAGTCTCTGGTTGAGAGAGAAGAGAAAGGTGAGACTCTTTGTGAGAGAAGTCAGTAGTCTCAAAAGAAGGGAAATGTGAGATTTCTCCCCTTTCTCTGGAGGCAAGTTGAGACTAAAACTAATAAGCAGTAGGGATCATTTTCATCGGATGATTGTCTCGAACCTTTTGAGCTGAAGCCCGTTCAAACTTGGAACTCGATCCTCGTTTATGCAGACAAGCAATTAAAGTGTTATCAATCCCTCATTTATCATTTATCCATCTTGATCACAATACATACAATAAAAACAAAAAAATGCAAAAAAAACTCACTGAAATAATTTTTTAGACATTTTTTTACTGAATAATAATAATTTAAATGCTAAAAAATATTATAAAATATATAAATAGTTTATGAGTTTACAGAAATTGATGTTACTTAAATTTATTAATGGATAATCAAATTAATTCCATATTTCACTATAATTTCATTATATTTATATAAATAACTATAACCAATAATAACAATACCGTACTAAAAATACTACTTAAAAATACTAAATAATACAATAGTGTTTAGAACTGCCTTGTGGCTTAATATTTTAAGTAATGAAATTAGGATTTTGTCTCACTTTGTACAGTTTCTCAGAGACCAAAAATTAGGTTAATGTTTTGAACATTAGTAAGGAATAACATACATATGTGGATAATAATAAAACCTTATACAAAGGCCGAAAATAGCTCGCCATTAAAAAGCCAAAAAAATGTGGTCCACAAATCAACTTTCAATGCCATACAAAATTGTATGGACTAAAATTCAAAGTTTAAATTCCCTGGTCCAGTTTCAAACAAACACGTATGGTCAATGAACTAAAAAAATATAAACAAGTTAAAAAATCTTAGGTTCGGTGGGTAAAACATTTGATTTGACTCGCCGGCCTTAATAGA